>NDGM011199322.1:0-19693 GCA_002564305.1 Octomys mimax
GGTGGTCACTGTGTCACCTAGTGAAGTCTGAAGGGCATGTTGGACAGGTCTGCTGTCCTCAGATCTTGCCCCATGCCCTTCCCGTGTCAGGACTGCACTTGATCAGAAGCCACAACAAAGCATAAATGCACTTTTTTTTTTCCTTTTGTGCTGAAGCTCTTGCGAAATCAGTTTATCGGAAATCCCGGATTTGCACGGCACCCATCCATAGCTCTGCTACTAATCACTAACATATCTGGGGGCAAATGATGCTTCAAAGGCACCCACACCCTCAATAATAAAAATAAATTTCAGTCTTACCTTACAGAAAGGAGGCATTACATCTTCATTGTCTACAGATAGTACAAGTTGCAGTTATGAGATGACCAAAGAGTAGACACCAAAAATATAGAAGAGATTCCGGTAGTCCATGAGGGAACATACTAACACAAATATGGTGAGACCTTGGTTTGCAGGCATTCTTTTTCCTCAAACATGCTTGTTAGCCAAGGTATTTGCGCATCCAAACAAATTTTTTTTCATAAGAAATAATGGAAGCTCAAATGATGCATTCCACAATCTAAAAATATTCATATAAAAATGATTAAGATATTGTAATACAATAAAAAATAATTAAGAAAATACAGTTGCCTGGGAGATAGATTGGCAGTCTAAGTGCCTGCCTGGCAAGCACCAGGACCAGGGTTCAATCCCCGGTACCATGTGCCACGCAGGCTCCCAGACCCTGGGTGCACCGAGCTGGCCACTGAGATTGGGTGTGGTGATGCACACCTGTTATACCAGCGCTGGGGAGCCTGAGACAGGGGGACCACATGAGTCTGAGCTGCATAGTGAGACCTGTACCAAATGCATAAAATTAAAAGAAAAATACAAAGAAAGAAAAATATAAAGACGAATGAATGAACCTGCCCTCGCCTTTAAACAGCTTTGGGGCTGGTGGAAGAGCTGATTTCCATCAGTGGTGTCACTACTGCCTGTGGGCTTAGCGGAATCATGCAGCTATGTCTTACTTCCTGTTCTCACTGGTGAGACAAAATACCCAACACCCAAAGTTAAAGGAGGAAAGATTTATTGAGCTGACAGTTTGTAGAGGATTCATAACTGGCTGGCTTGAAGGATGGCATGGCCGAAGGGCATCACAGAGGGGAAGCAGTCCGTGGCAGGGGAAGCAGAAAAGAGCCTCGGTCAGCCCTGTACATCTTCTCTAGGCTTCCCACCCTTGGTCAGGAGTCCTCACACTCAGAGTGGGGCAACCCAGCTCCTAGCATCGCATCGCGAACCAATGCCAGCATCGCAGTCTTGATCCCAGCCGCATACACCCTAAATTCAGCCAAAAGCTCCCACCCGTGACTGCATGGGCAGGCTGCCGAGGGATGCCTAGACAGGAACCATCGCGGCATTAGCAAGGAACCTATCCAGTAACACTTGCTTTTGCCTCCTTTCAACTTTTCTTAAAGAACATGACGTTGCACTGTCCTTGAACAGATCCATCTGTCGCACTGCGACAGCCATGTTCAGGTGGTGCATTTCTGCAAAGTTTTTCACTATGTCCCCCAGTTTACAGTCTCCCCAATCTCATTCAAAGCGAGGGACTCCTCCGCCTCTGTCTCGTCCTCCTCTGCTGATTAGATCTTCTCTATGATCTCTTGTTATTAGGAGATGAAATTCTGAGGCTAAAGAAAAAAGAGCCACCAGCTCAGGTGTGATCACATGACTTTGGGCTTCACATGCCATTTGTGCTGCAAGACATTGCTCATTTGTCGAGGTGAAGTATATTAGGGATGTTGGCTCGCCTTGTGGAGCCCTTGCAGAATGGGTTACCCCCAATCCAAGGCCTGACTGTGCTGTGGTCCTTCATCTGGAATTTGAGATATCTTGTCATATTTTAATAATGGATAATTTCCTCAGATTTCTATTTCAGAGACATGTTCAGTTTTTCTTCTTGATTTCCCATTTAAGTACAGTTTATTCCCTTTCCTAAAGAAAGTCCCAGAGTTTAACACACTTCGGGATTAATTCATTCAACAAGCATTAACTGAGCACTTACCTTGCCCCAGACACCCTGTGGCGTACTGGGTGTACGAAAGCAGAGTCCTCACTACAGAGCTCGCAAGGCACAGGGTGCTCCCCCGAAGGCCAGGGAGGCTCTGGGGAAGTTTTGACCTGGAGGAACTGGGTGGAAAGGTGACCTTGCCTGGGTGCGAGTCTAGGCCAAGTCTGAGTCCCAGGAAGGGAATCCTGGTGCTCCAGCAGGAAGCCAGTCAAGCCAAGCGGTAACAGTTCTTCCTCACTCAACCTCTTTTGTTCTGTGCAGGCCTAAAACAGAGCAGGTGACATTGTCCACCCACAGAGAGAAAGGCCACCTGCTCTGCTCCGCACAGATTCAAGCTTCGGCCTTAGCCAGAAGTGTCAACAGAGACACGCACAGGTAAAGTAACCGCATCTCTGAGTGCTCTGAGCCCCGGGCAAGATGATCGGAGCGTTACCCAGCCCCTGAGGACTCAGTGGAGCAAGAGGCTCCAGAGGGCTGCGAGATGCCTGGAATCTCAGCCCGCCAGGAGGCGGCGAGAAGCTGTAGGCACTTGTAAGTTCAAGGTTGCCTTTCTAAAAAGATGCACAGATATTTTATGTATTATGGGTTGTCAGTTCATCAAACAAAGCTTCTGCACTGAGCTGGGGAGAAACAAGACTGCGAAGAAACAGAGGAGGTTCAGAGAGGCAGAGTAGAGGGGAGGGTGAGGGGTCCAGGCTGAGGCGGGAAGGCTTCTGGGAACGGAGGTCAGCCTGCGCTGCCTGGTGGGGCTCTGGAATGAAGATCAAGGCCTAGCGTCGAGAGACACAGGAAAGCGCAAGAAGGGCCGCCCAGATAGCTCGGCAGACAAAGGCTGCAAACAGGAGGGTGATCTGTGTGGTGAGACCCTGTAGACCCTGTACTAAATGCATGAAAGAAAGAAAGAAAGAAAGAAAGAAAGAAAGAAAGAAAGAAAGAAAGAAAGTGAAAGACCCTCTTCCGAGATAGGTGTTGACGAGGCCGCTTTCTCCCCTCCGCTAGTTGCTGATTCTCAGGGCCACCACCGCAATGCCCCATTCGTTCCCCTCCTCACCACGTCCTTCTAGGACAAGTGCAGCCTGGTTATCAGCAGGGATGCACTCCTCCGTGCTGGTCCGGAAAGTGTCTCACAGCTTAGGACGCTGGCCCCAGGGTCGGGCACCACGACAATGCGGAAGACTACTGGGGAGCTTGGTAAAGAAAACGGTTCTGCAGTCTGATTTGATGAGTGTAGAGTAAAGCTTCCAGACCTCAATTTTAAAGCACCTCAGCGTGCTTCTCACGACAGCATCGTGTGGAACGCGACGCGGGCGGCATGGTGTTCTAGGATGGACTGAATTTTGTGGAACAGATTTTGTGCCCTTCATGGCTCCAAATTCCAGTTTTCACAGTTCTCGCTGCAGTTCGACAAATGGCCGGCAGGTGGCAAGCGACCCACACAACCCTCGAGGGAGGATTTACTATTCCCAGATCCCCAAATCCACGAGGAGAAGCCTCCAGGGGCATCCTGCTTCCCAAGCAGAGTTGTTGCCCTGTTACCCAGGGCTAAGTCTTTCTGATTCCACGTCTCTGTCCTCTGGCTGCCAGAAGCCAGGAGCCTGAACTGCCAGAAGCAGCAGCGCTTGGCATCCTGGGGCCAAGACCACACACACCCCAGCCCCTAGGTTTGGGCTGGAAAAGAGCAGCAAGGGCCACGTGGCTGGCTCCGGAGTGCCGGCCGTGCCTGTACGGGCTGCCCAGGTGGCAGGCGCGGTAGTCAGTGCCCGCGCTTCGTAGCTGGAGAACAGCTCATGAGAGGGTGAGCAGCCCGCCCGCCTTTCCAGCCTAGAAATTTCCAGAACCTCCCAGAGTCTTCCGGAGACTCTCCTTCTGGGCATCGCACACTGCCTGGTGTTAAAGTGGCTCGAGAGTGTGTGTCGGTGTGTGCCTGCCGGGGCGCTCGGCAGCCGTCCTGCTGAAGGGAGAGCCCAGGTACTTTACAGTGCGTCTGTGATCCGTGGCTTTTACCTAGATTTTGCATTTATGCAGGCAGATGGGTGAGGGCGGAAGCCAACCACAGAGAGGGTGGAGGACGCACGCGTCGTCTCCATGGTTACGTGGGTTTGCTGTGGGCCTTCGTGGGTTTTCTTCCTTTTAGGCCCCCATTTTCTATCTACTAAACTCCCCTATTTTATCTTGAGACAGGGTCCCTTAAGTCACTAATTGCTGGGCCAGGCCGGGTAATCATCCTGCCTCAGCCTCCCAGAGTGCTGGGGTAACAGGCGTGCGCCACAGTCCCCAGCTTTGAAGGAATGACAGTGTCTCACCGCTGCTTATGGTCCAGGTCATATTTTTCTGGTAAATCAAATGTTCTCGGCATTTTACAGATGCAGCTCTGCTGGTCTTTGTCTCTGCTTCTTTCTGGTTTACTTCAATAAGCAGCGCATGTGAAACTCTTCCTCCTCCTTCCTCTCAGAAAGACTGAAAAACCAGACCAGTTACCTTTCCTGCTTGAACTGTAGAGTAGGCCTGGGAGAGCGGTGGGAGGGAAGAAAGAGTTAATTACAGGGATTAGAGTTTCCTGCCTAGCCTGGGCCCCAAGAGCACCCCAGTCCAGGTTCTGAGGTGCAGCAGCCCCTGGGGGTTAGGCACAAGCACTCCCGGGTCAAACCACAAGGAGGCGGGCTGAGCCAGGATTTTGGGGAGATGATGATGGACACGGGACACGTGGCCACACAATGGGAACACACGACTGACCTCAGTCCCTTGGGTAAACTGCTCCTTCTTTCAGGAGGCATCCAGGCATCTGAGGGATTCCAGGGGTCCAGCCCAGGGTGCCCTCACCCTCATCCTGTGGGGCTGCAGAGCACCCAGAGGTGCAGGGGAGAGCCCAGAGGTCCCTGCTGTGGTCCTGCACTGCTAGGGCTGAGGCTGCCAGGGAGCACCTGGGCTGAGATTTCCACCAAGGTCAATCGCCTGTGAACCCCAGAAAGGTCCAGAAGGAGTGTGCAGCTGAAGGGGGACACTGAGGAGAGGGGGAGATCAGGAGAAGGAAGGGAAGGGTGCATGCGAGGACCCATGGCTGAGGACCAGCGCATTTGGAGAAGCTAAGCCACAGGGCTTTTCTCCTTCCTGCTGGTCTGCAAACTGTCACTTCAGGTTTTCTCAAAGCCCTCATCTGGCTCATTAGCATGAGACTCAGCTAAGGAGCTTAAGCCTTCTAATTACTTATCATGCCCTGCCCTGAGCGGGCAGCAACCCCAGGGAGCATTGGAGGGACCTGGACCCATGGGCTTAGAGTGGCTAGTTGAGGAGGAAGTCGCCTGGTTGGTGTGGCCGCCACAGTGGCATCTCTGGAATATCTTTTCTCCAAAATCACCCTCGAGGTAGCACCACGCTCCCTGACACCTGCACTGGAGTGCAGGTGCTTCTCCGTGGCCAGCTCGAAAGACCAGACTGAGGTCGGAGCTGTTGGAGAGGAAGCAAGCACAGCACACAACTAGGGGCTGGGACTGGAACTTGGGCTGGGGGACACCAGGAGTGCATCTTTTAGGAGAAACTGGGGGCCAAATCTGAAGGTTGCTGCTTAAGCTCCCTCCCCAGTGAACCCTGCACCTGAGTCCAAGGGGATCCACACATGGGGAGGAAACGGGATGAACCAAATGTGGCCACTCCCAGCTGTGGCTCTATTCACCAAACAGTTTCCAAGTAAGTTAACTTCTGTGGGCTGCTTTCTCCTCTTGCCTAATTGTCCCCTCCCCCTTCCCTGGCCCCACTGGAAGCTGTTTTATGTCCCTCTGCGTTGTGTCAACTATTTTATCTTTATTCCTTCTCTTTCTCTGTTGCCATTCATGCCTTTTTGTGTGTGGCTTCTGGGGTCCGGGTGGGGATCCTTGCCACCCACGCTAAGCGCGCTCCTGTTGCTGAGGTGTTTCTATACAAACTCCAGCGTCCAGTTGTCATATTAATTATTACACTGAGTAATGACTGAAATGGTCAAAATAAGGAGAGACTCAAGAGTGCTTTTTCTTGCTGCTGAAAGATTCAGCAAAGAAGCCCAGCAACAAAGCACTAATTGGTCTCCAGAAACACTCTGACAGGGCATGGAAGATAGGTTTCATAGAGCTGTGTGATTGTAAAGACGGGGACGCCATGAATGGACCCCACGCTTCTTTTCTAAACTCTCTTGCTGAGAAAAAAAAAGGACCTCTGTTTGAATACTGCCCTGATCCTTGAATACTATACCCAGCAGAGAAAAAAATGCATCATTTATTGTAAGTTTTTTTTTTCTTCTCCAGCTATTCAGGGTTCTCTGTGAAGAATCAGCTGGTTTTGTTTACCATGAAAGACCTTTACTTTATTTTCATTCTCGGAGGAGGTGGGGCGCAGGCAACAAGGACAGCCGTGTGCCTAGACGGCGGAGCTGGCCTACTGTAACAAAACAGAGTGTAACAAATCCTACAAAAGTTCAGAATGTATTGATTCTTTGGAGAGTTATATAGATTAACGACTTTCTTTATGCTTATCCAAGGAAGGTATTTTATCATAATGTAAATGGGGCTTTTGAAAAAAAAAAAAAAAGAAAGACTTAGCGTTACTGCTCCTTATTTGGAGAACTTCAAAAGGTCTTGGGAGGGTGGCTACAGATTCCTCCCTCCTCCCCCAACCTTTCCTCCCTAACCAAAAAGCCACAATAAAATATAGTTCGTGCTGTTTTTGTTTCATTTTGCTAACTTTTTTTTTTCTTTTCAAGGCATATTGAAAAAGTGAATGGAGCCCCTAGGAGTCTGGATTCCACAATGCAGGTGCAGGCCTGGCTGCAGTGCCCGAGTGTGCCGGCTGGGCAAGCCACAGGCACTGGGGGTGATGGCACTGTGCCCTCCTCCCAGAGCTGAGGAGACCCAACTCACCAGGCAGCAGTCTCTCCTGAGGGCACCCCAGAAAGGAAGGGAATGCTAGGGACAGGAGACAGCACCCCAGGGGGTCATAGGTGCCCTATAATGGTCTCTAGCAGCATACCCTGCTGGACAGAAGCCCTGTGTTGAGGCCGCCAGGAGAGCCTGTGGCATTTGTAATAACTCTAAGTTTATTCACTCTCCTCAAAGCATCCAAAGTTTTTGTGACTCAGGCCAACCTCAACTGTGGATCACACCCAAAGCCTTGCGAATTCTGAATCCAGAATCCAAGGAGGCTTCATGTTCTCTGACTGCCATCCAGTAAGAACAGAATGACATGGAATGACTCTTCTTGTAGGGCATCCGGCTTCATCACTACCATCCACCCCACTCCCCACATAAAAAGCACGAGGGTGAGAGAGCTGAAAACTACTTCACTGCCACAAAGGGAAGTCACATACTTTGGGAGCTAGGAGATGGCATGCCCCTGAGGAGGGTGCCAATCTGGCCTTGGGCTTTGAGGGGCAATTAGCCTGGCAAGACAGAGGCAGGGAGCCAGGGCCTCGAATCCGTGGGGTGGAGGACCCCAGTGGACCACCTGGGAGGCCATCTTCCCAAGTAGATCTTGGTGCTCAGTGTAGAAAAGGGCACAAGTCCAGCCAGGTTCCTAAAGTTCCAACAGCGGCCAGATGCACAGATATGAGGTCCTTTCTTGTACTGCAAGAGAAAGAAAACAGGTCCCCCTTTCCTGGAATTTCTCTTTTCTGAGTGATACTGCAAGCAGTGTCTGGCCTTTCTCCAACAGACACAAGACAGCACCAAGGCCCTGCTGTGAGTCCAAAGGATGGAAGGCCAGTTGCTGGCCTTCGGGAAGAGTGTGGCAAAGCAACTCAAAGCCAGGCCAACAGCGCCCGACTTCATGGATGAGCAGATGGCGGGCCACTGTCCCATTTGTGGGTGATGATATTGAACTCTTCTTGCCTGAACTCTTTTCTTCATCATATCCAGATCAATGAGACTGTGTTCAAGGGTCCAGGCCAGACTTGCTCTGGGCCCAGAACACAGGGCACAGGCAGCCTCAGAGAGCTGACCTGGAGGCCAGGGCCCATGGCTCTGTTTCAGCTGCTTCTGGCGTGAGCATCCACAGGGCATTTCAATATTCCATCTTGTCCTGCTGTAAGAAATGTGCTTCTTACCTCCAGCACCTTGATTTACTAGGATCACTGCCATTCTTCAAAAACAAAGGGGATCTTTACCTTTGGGTGCCCAGAGAGAAAGCCAGGCGAGAGAAAGCCTGGATTCCCACTAGGTGGAACGAGTGTTGCGGTGGGGTTTCAGGAATCCAAGAGATCAGCCTCCCCTTTCACTATAATTCAGATCTTGGACGTGTTCCAAGGGCTCAGGTGTTCTAGTCTATTTCCCCAGGTAATGCTAGTGGGAGGTCCCTAGTTCACTGGGGACATGCACAGGAAGCAACTATGGAAGCCCAGTCCCTTCCTCTTGCTGTTTTACTTTCGGACCATAAGATGCATGATTCTATTCTGCTGTGCCCTTCCACCATGGACTTCTGCCCTGGACTTCCACCATGATGTGTGCCTTCACCACAGGTCTCAAACCACAGAGCCAAAGGATTATGGACTGAAATTTCCAAAATTGTAAGCCCAAATGAACTTTTTAATAAACAAATCACCTCAGGTATTTAGTAGTAGCAACAGCAGCAGCCCAACATACCCTCCCACAAAACCTTTCCCAAGTGGGCTTTGCCTGTGACTTCCTGACCAGGCCAGAGTGCCTCGCACATACCCCATGGGAGTGGGCTCACAAACCAGAAGCCACATTCCGTACCTGTGGCCTGTGGCAGGCAGGGAAACACACTCCCACAGTACAATATGCACAATAAGCATCATGCTTGAAGTCCCACAGTCTGGACTACCCCGTACCTAGGGCAGCACCAAGCCAGTCTCTCAGGAAGGGCATCCCTGGGTCACAATCTAGGCCACAGGGTCGGAGACAGGATTCAGATCTTGGTTCTTGAGCCTCTGTCCTTTGCTCCAAACTGAAATCACCTTTGGCTTCTCTTCCCCAAAGTATGGGGTGTGGGGTGGAGGGGCAGGGTGGACCAGGCTGAAAGGAGAAACACCTGGCACCACCCCTTGGAAGAACACGATTCCCAAGGGCAGAGACACAAAGTCCTAAGGCAAGGCAGACATCTCTGCCTTAGAAGGCAGGGAGGACAGAGTGAGGACTTGCCCTCTGGGCCGCTGGAAGAGGAACCACTCGGAAAGCTTTGCAGAACCTGTGAAGAAGCAGACGTAGTGAAGATGAAGACAGCAGGGCAGGAGTGGGTGGGACAGAATTCAAGGACAGGCCTTCTACTGGCTGTTTGGGAAGATCCTTATTCCTGCTGTCATTTCTCCAGGTCTGAGCCTAAGCACAAGGGTGCTGCAGAACCAGCCTGCCTGGATCAGGGGCTTCCACATGGAGCTCATGCGTGGCCTACCGGTGCATTCCTGGTAATCAGGGCTCTGGTATGGGTCCAGAGGCTATGAATGTTGGCCGGCAAGGAATATTCTGCACTTCGAGGTATGGTTTTTGAAATTAGTTTATGTAGGCCCTTCCTGTGAGGAGGAGGAAACTGAGGTAGGTAGAGGAAGAGGGCTTATTGGCAGTCACAGTTCACAACAAGGGACCCTGGGCAGTCTCTAAATGCAGAACAATGGACCTGAAGCTGGAAGGGTGCTTAGGGCTCTTGCATGGTCCAGCTCCATGTGAAGGAACAGGGGATTCAAAGGGATGAACATTAACCACGCTCCCACCCCACTGAAACATTGACTCCTCAAGAGCACCTGAGGCTCTCCTGGGCACGCACATGTGGCAGGAGGGGGTGGAAGTTCCTGAATAAGCTGTTTCCTCAGGTGGGAGGTTGCAGGGATGTGACTTTACAGGTCTGGTCACCCTGCTGACTGCTGAGAAGAGAAGGTGACTTGGGAGACCCCTCGGTTCCTTCACTGGAGTGGGCTTGTCTTTCCTGTAAATTCAAGGCCCCTGCAGGGCCCAAGGGGGCTTCGGGTCCAGAGGTGGGCAGAACTGACTTCTGCTAGCAAAACAAGATCCTGTGCCTCCCACACTTCATCCTCTACAAAAGAAACTGAGGCAGAGAGGAACTGTGTTCTCTCACACTCGGGGCCAGACGTTCTCACTGTTCTCCAGGACTACCATGTCTTTGAGACCGCTTCAAACAGGCAGCGAGCTTCCTGGACCCTTCAGGAAGACCCACTTCCACCAGGCTAAGTTCAATTAGAAGCAATTATCTGCATAATTCACCACACTAGTCCCAGCTCTGGATCTCCGACCACACCGAAAGTTTCCTCCTGGGCAAATCTGCTCACTGGGGGCGCTGATTCAGGCGCTTTGCCTTCAGCGCCGTGTCCCCAGGCGATCCGGAGCTGGACCGGGTCTGGCCCGAGTGCGCCAAGGCCCCGGGCCCAGCAAGGGCGCCTCCCCCTCCCTGGCGCCGCCAGCACACGGCCGCCCCGGGCTCGGCTCCCAGTCGCCTGCCACCGGCCCGCCGGGCACACGCCTGGGGCGGGATGGAGGCTGCGCCAAGGCGGCCAGGCCGCGGGAGGACCAACCCAGGAAGCTTGCAGCGCGCTCCTTGCCGCCCCAGCTTTCTTCTCCCAGGCTTGGTGGTGGTGGTGGTGGGGGGGGGGGTTGGGGGGGCCTCAGAGCATGGCTGCTCCAGGCAGTCCGGAAATTGCCCAGGGATGTGGAGGCGGCACAGGGAGGAACCCGAGGTCACCCCGGAGGGCTAGTGCACTCTACCGCGTGGATCACATCCATCCCTCCAGGCCCTTGCTCGGAGGTGCGGCGCACAGCCTAATTTTTAGAGCTGGGTGGCACAGCAGAGGACATTTAATGCAACTGAATGTGGGCATAGAAGGGGAAATGGAGGCACAGAGAAGCTAACCATGACCTCGAGCCTCAGGGGTGCCTAGAGCCCAGACCAGGACTAGAACTCAAGTCGACACAAAGACCACGCTTTTTCCACTCTCCGGAAACAGCTCATCTCGTCTTCCTAAACTCCAGCTACAACTTAGATTCACCTCTGCAGAACCCCAAAAGAATAAAAGCGGGCAGAAAAAACCAACAGCAACAACAAAAGTAGAGCCCAGCACCCTTCTTCCTCACTCAGCTCCCGGTGGGCCCCCCCATGTGGGGGGGGGGCTACTGTTTCTGTCCAAACCTCCCCTGCACTTTGCTCTAAGTTCTTAGGGGACTCCGAGAGCGCTTGCCCCCCCCCCCAAACTTCCACCCACACACCCCAATCCTCCGGGCCGTCCACCCTTCCTGAGAGGCCAACCCCCCCCTTCCCTAACCAACCCCCGGCCGCAGCCCGCCCCGAGCGCACCGCCTGTTTATTCAGCCGGGAGCCCGGCACGCGCCAGGCGCACGCACTGCGACAACAAACCCAGCTGAATGGAGTTTGCACGGCCCGGCGCGGGGACCGCGGGAGGGAGGGGCAGAGGGGACTCGGGGGGCGGAGGCGGCAGGAGGAGGGGAGCGGCGGCCGCCGCACGCAGCAGCAGCGGGGAGCGAGGCGAGGCGGGGCCAGGGCTGCGCGTGGGGCTGGGTGTCCCGTTGAAAAGGCGGCCGCGCTCCGGCGCCCCACACTCGCACTTCTGGCCCAGGAACGCGGAAGGTGCCCCGACAGGGAGCCAGGCGGGGAGGGCGAGAGCGAGGAGAACTGAGAAGGAAAGGGGGTTCACAAAATAATAAACACAGCCCGGGCCGCTGCCGGAGATCCGGGCGCAGCTGAGCGAGGGCCGGGGACTAGACTCCACAGGGCGCGCTCTCCGCTTACTTTCGCGGCTTCTTCCGCTTTTTTTTTTTTTTTTTTTTTAATTCCAAGAAGGCGCGAGCTGCGGCCTCACACGCGAGCGCCACGCGAGGCACGGAAGCCAACTGCGGAGGGCGGAGGGGCGGGAGGAGGCGGCGCGGAGGGAGGAGGACGCGCGCTGGCACCTGCTCCGCTCAGCTCAGCGGACTCTCCCGGGGATTTGGCATTTTCTGAAAACTTCTTCCGAGGCGCTCTGTGCACCTCTCCCCGTCCTTCCCCCTGCGATCGCGCCCCCGAGTCCTGCCCGCGTCCCCCCGCGCGCGCCCTGCTACTGTGCGCGCATGGAGAGCTCGGCTCAGATGGAGAGCGGCGGCGCCGGCGCGCAGCCCCAGCCGCAGCCTTTCCTGCCGCCCGCAGCCTGCTTCTTCGCCTCGGCCGCCGCCGCCCAGAGCGCGCAGCCCCCGCCGCTGAGCCCCGCGGCCGACGGCCAGCCCTCAGGGGGCGGTCACAAGTCGGCGCCCAAGCAAGTCAAGCGGCAGCGCTCGTCCTCGCCCGAGCTGATGCGCTGCAAACGCCGGCTCAACTTCAGCGGCTTCGGCTACAGCCTGCCGCAGCAGCAGCCGGCAGCCGTGGCGCGCCGCAACGAGCGCGAGCGCAACCGCGTCAAGCTGGTGAACCTGGGCTTCGCCACGTTGCGGGAGCACGTCCCCAACGGCGCGGCCAACAAGAAGATGAGCAAGGTAGAGACGCTGCGCTCCGCGGTCGAGTATATCCGTGCGCTGCAGCAGCTACTGGACGAGCACGACGCCGTAAGCGCCGCCTTCCAGGCGGGAGTCCTGTCGCCCACCATCTCCCCCAGCTACTCCAACGACATGAACTCCATGGCCGGCTCCCCGGTCTCATCCTACTCGTCGGACGAGGGCTCCTACGATCCACTCAGCCCCGAGGAGCAAGAGCTGCTGGATTTCACCAACTGGTTCTGAGGGGCTCGGCCTGCTCGGGGCCTGGGGCAAATGGATCTTAGAAGCAGGTAGGTGGCCCTCAGGGTGCGCGGGGGAGGGGAGGTCTTCTCCTCTCCTTGCTTTTTCCTCCCTTTGAGCGACCCAGACAGGGAAGCAAGCCATCTTCAGGGAGATGGAGGATCTTTCTTTCTTTCTTTCTTTCTTAATTTAAAGAATTTGTTAAGATCTGCCAATTCCAAAGCCAGTGTCCCTCTGGCATCTGAAAGTGGCTTTGCCCAGGTCTCCAAGAAGGGCAGCGTAGGGGCGAGGGCCGAGGTGCTCCCTGCCAAATGCGGGACCAGTCGTGGAGGGTGCTCTCCTTGGGACGTCCTCTCCTCTACCTAGGCCTTCCAAGTTCACATTCACACTAAACTTCTCCCTTCTGTTTCTTTTACAGGGTGAACCGCACAACCTGCATCTTTAGTGCTCGTCTTGTCGGCGACCTTGGGAGGGAGCAAATCAATCAATCAATCAATCAATCAAGGAAGAAAACACACATACACAAAAGCAAAAACAGGCAACCAACCCCAGCGCCCACTCATCCACACACGCCTGAGAGGCAGGCTCTCAGAAAACAAGGATGCACTCAAAATCCTGTCTTGCAGTTCAAGCGTTCACTGGGATCAGAAGCAGCCACTGCTACCCGCGTGTGCGCCAGAGGTGGCTCGCTGGCGAAGCGGTGGTCTCTGCGACAGGAGCTGCCCTGGCTCCTCAGAACTCCCACCCACCACCCCTAGGCAGGGCTGGGCCCGCCAGCCCGGTGCCTTCACCTCGCGGCCTCTCTCTGAGGGAGCGCAGCTCTCTGCCCTCTGCCAACCTGCTGCGTCTTTTCATCTCTGTAAGCGGCGGGGTATAGCCCTGAACACAGGTCTACAGTGAAACTATGCGCGACTCAGTGCCCCGAACCCCCCTCCCCGCCTCTCCCACCGTCTTTTCTACTGTTTTCATCATACAATGCTTCCAATCTTTTGTGAATTTTTTTTTATTATAAGAAAAATCTATTTGTATCTATCCTAACCAGTTTGGGGATATATTAAGATATTTTTGTACATAAGAGAGAAAGAGAGAGAAAAAATTTATAGAAGTTTTGTACAAATGGTTTAAAATGTGTATATCTTGATACTTTAACATGTAATGCTCTTACCTCTTCGTACTTTAGCTATGTAGTTTACCTGACAACTGCCATTTCCCCTATGTGGTTTTGTAAAGATCTCTCCTCACAGGTGAGCTCTAAAAGCGCCGGATGTCCTTCAGCACCGATGTGTCTTACTTTAGAGAAACGTTGTTAATGTATTAATGATGTTATTAAATCCTGTTCATGAAGAACAAAGTTTATTCAGCTACTGTCCAAACGAAAAGTGGCAGCCAGATGGTTTTGATAGGTTGCCTTTTGGAAATTTCTATCACTGCCTTTTTTTTTTCTTACTGTTTTATTACAAACTTACAAAAATGTGTATAACCCTGTTTTATACAAACTAGTTTCATAATAAAACTTTTTTTCCTTTTTTAAAAAGTGAAAATAATCAGCTGCTTCTAAGCTTTCTTTGACAACCAAGGATGCCTCTGGCAAAGTTGTCATCAGGGGAAGGGGTGGGTCAGAGAGAGAAGCTGATTCAAAACACACAGAGTGGGAGAAATGACAGAGTGCTTTGCCAGGCCTGCCCCAGTGGCATTATGTGACGAAGGAGAAAACAGTATGGCATTTTACTTTCTTCTCTCCTTTTTCTGCAAATGCGTGCACACACCCAGGAAAGTAAGTGGTGGTTAGTGGTTGCATCTTTGTTCAATAAGTTACAGTTGAAAAATCTCCAAACTGTGAACTCTTGAGAAGATGCTGTGCCCCACTTTGGACCCGCACCCCCATCCCAAGCTCCTCGGCATGAACGTAGGGAGAGCAGAAGACCTGGGGAAGTAGAGGACAGGCAAAGAGAAGAAGCTGAAGGTTGGGGACCGTGCAGGTCCCCCTCCAGGGCAGGCTTGAGTAGGGTGCATTTTTCTTCCACTCCAGGCATACATCTTCCAGCCCTTTCTCCAATGCACACACTTTTCATATTGCTTTTAAGTAAAAGGTGTGGATTCCTCCTTGCAGAAGGAGTTAGATTTAAATAAATATAAGCGTTAGAAATGTGTGGTCGTTTTGAGACACTGGCTATGTGAGCCTGTGACTCTATCCGAATGGCGTGAGCTGTGTGTAAAAGTACCCAATTACCAAGATTCAAAAAGAAATTGGTGGGTTTTTGGCTGGCTTGCTTCTTGTCAGTTAGCAAGGACGTGATCAGAATCCTACTGGGCCTCCGTGGCTCCTCGCTGGCCGCCGGCATCACTTGGCGATTCAGCGTGCGTGTCTCCAGCCAAGCGGAAAGCCGAGTGCAAAAACGCATCTTACAAAACCCAACAAAGAGCAAGGAGCCAGCACGTCTTCCAGAGTTAAAAATCTAGTCTGTGTTGGTACATCTATACCATTTAGTGGCACGGAATAATCATTTTTTAAAGCCCCAAATGCGCTGAGCAGGACACAGCGCCTGATGTCATTTTGCTAAATGACCCGCTATAGAATGCATGTTGGGGCTTTAGTTCCTTTCAAAGAGATGAGCGTAATTAAGGGGAGAAAAAAAATCAGTAAATTCCTCATCGCCATAAATAATCGGACTTTCTGCCAGCAGTGGGCCAATTTAGACCTTACTTGAGTAACGCTTTTGGGAGGCATTTTTAAAAAAATCTTATTTGGAGGACCAAAGCTGCCTCCCATTTCTCTTTTATTTAATTTAACTCCCTTTGCAAGCTTCCAAATAAGGTGTGTAAAGAAAGTGTAGCTAGTGGCTTAAGGTTTTGAATCTGACATTGGGATAAAGTTTCATTCCTGCAAAGGGGATTTTTTTCTCCTTCTCTCGGTCAGGACAGGTGTTCCTTTACACACTTGTCCTTGGAAAACATCCAATCTCCTTAAACTCGAGGCAAAGTTAGCCGTTGTTTGCCACAGTGCAAAGGCAAACTCAAAAAAATTCACAGAAACGTGAGCGCGCGCGCGCGCACACACACACACAATTTTTCTGAAGCTAGGAAAGGACAATGCCAGGATTGGGCAAAATCTCATTACATCTGCTCTAATCGCTAAGCAACACAAAGCCGGGGCTTGTGCGGGAAGGGAAGCCCTTCACTGTGAGGCTGACAAGCTGCATTCAGCCGGCGGTAGCCAGCGCCATAAATCACCGCGGCCCATTGGCTGCGCGGCAGGCTCGGGCCCTGGGCTGTCAGCGCAAGCGAAGGGTCCGCCCCGCCCCCTCGGCCCGCGACCGCAGCCTCTCCCTGGCCCCAGCCGCATTCTCTATGCGCAGGGAAAGAAAACTCCTGCAGTTGACTTTATTGACTGAGATATCTTGCCTATTCAAAAATAGGCCGGAGACCACCAAGTGTAGAATGTAGGCTAGCCTGAAACGGACGAGAAGGAACAAGGAAAAAGAGGGGCAAAAAGAAACCCCAGCCTGGCGACAGGCTGTTGGATGCATTATCATAAAGAGGCCAGGCTAGAACTACTGAGCACGTTTCACTTCCCTGGCACAGATTTCTTTTTTCTTTTTCTTTTTGGTGCTTAATATTTTCTTTTAAAAGCGAGCGTAAGAGGGAATAGATGGAGAGAAAAAAAGTCCGTTGGATGGTCATAACAGATAGCTCCACCAAGGAAGGGGGGGGGCATTCTGCTATTGGCTTGGAGTCTTCGGCCCATAGCAAGAGGAGGGCTGAGACGAGAGAGGGAGGCTAGAACCTGCCTTTCCACTCTGCTGATCTTTGCAGGAGTGTTAACCCACAAACTGAAGAGCCCTGCTCCTCCAGGCTCCTGCAGGCAGCTAGATGAGAAAGAGTAAAGGCTTACAAATGCCCTTATGGAGGAAATTACCAGATGTGTGCAGATGTTGGTGCATGTTGGGGTCCCTTCTGCCAGTCCTGTCTCTCATTTTCCGTGAGGACTGCTTGATACAGCTAAGTCACAGTCCACGCTGGATTCTAACCCATCACGCAGCAGTCCCAGAGCAGAGGGAGAATGGAGGTGAAGTCTAGCTGCCTTTCTAAATGCCTACCTCCAGGCAAGCTTTCCCTAACCCTACCTGCCCTGTCCCACCCAAAACAGCAGCCCTCCACCACCGGCCCAAACCGCATCCTGTCTGTATCCTGATTGTCTTTCCCAGTGTTCAATGAAACATTCTGTGTCTTTGCTTTAAAAAGATATATAATTGTTGACAGGAGACGGCAAACTCCTCGAGGCCAGGGACCTTGTCTTGCTCACGGCTCCATGCCATCTGTCTGAAAGACAGTGTTTGGAGGAACTGACCTAGCTCCCTTGCTCTGGGGCATGGATGGCCTGTGTTATGATCCTTCCTTTCCCCTGCACGTCTGCTCTTTACCCTTCCTGCCGTCCCCCCTCCTCACCTCCCCCAGGCTGCAGATCTTCTTGGCTTCCCTTGCTAGGGCTCCAGGCTCTCTGGCTTCCTGCAGGGTTCTGCCAGCGGGTGGCACCCTCAGGAGCTGGCAAGGTGTGTGTGTGTGGGGGGAGGCTGGCAAATCTCTACTACCTCTTGACTCAGTGGCTTTGGCAGTGGCTCCCGCCTGGTCTGCAAATCGCAGCTCCTGAAGATACTTCCATCCCACATAAATAGTTGTTACTGAGATCCAGGGACAGCTTCCTCCCTCCCTGCTTCCAGCCCAGAGTCCCTAGTTTTAGCTCTGATGCAGCCACGTATTGGTGGCCTCAGTCTCACCTGCACCTCTTTCCGTGACTTCCTTCTATTTATCCTTTCACTAAGTCCCCTTGCTTCCTGGTCTTCGCCCCCCCCCCCATCACAGAACCTTAGGGTCACACTAGTCCCGAGAGAGATTTCTAAAGCCTCCCAGGGGTCTGGGTACAACCTTCCTAGGGTAGGGGTGAGCCCAACCATGGGACATCTAATACCAGAGTCTCACCTGGTCGCTTTGCATTGTACCGGCAAGTCTGCAAAAGAAGTGACTCTCAGTTTCCTTTTCTGGGAAATGAGGCCAGTAAGAGCTCTCTCACCCAGATCGCTTCCTCAACAGAAGAAAAGAGGGCTGCGGCCTGTCGGTGGGTGGACTGTGTACCAGGGCTTCTCCTGAGCTTCTGTGATGGGAGAAACGAAGATGCGCTGCTCACAGGCAGTCAGGGGAGGGCCGTTGCCCCACTCACTCACTGGGCCACTTACACGCTCATGAAAAGGAGGATGGACACATCTGCAAAGACAGTCTACACTTTCAGGACTTAATTGGCCTGACGTGTGCCTTCCGCAGAGCGCTCTCGGAGAAGCACAAACGTTTTATTGCAACTTAAAAACAAAAACAAAAACAAAAACACTATAGATGCTTCTGTGGGGCAGTAGACATCAGTAACCCCATTTCCCTTCCGTTTCCCAGTGGGGAAGACTCTCCACTTCTCTCCAGCCTGACCCAAGAAAGGTTGTCTGGGATTTCCCCCGAAACTCCAGGTTACCCGGAGTCCAAGGTGCGGAGGGAAGAGGATTCCTAGACATTTCACGTTCTTTTCCAGCTGCGAAGCAACAGGCTCGGCTGGAGATCAGGTCAGGTCGAAGTTATATTCCTTCTTCCTTTGTATGCAAGATTAGGTTGTTACAAAAGAGGGTGTGTAGGTTAATGGCAGGGAGCGCGTGTCGGGCTTAATGATTCAACCGGCTGCAGCGCCTCCGGGCGCTGATTGGCTGCGGGCGCGCGTCCGCTGTCAGCTGCGCCCAGGCCGCAGCCACCTGATGGGGAAGAGGGGATCCCGATTGAGGACGACAGGTAGGAGGCGAGGAAGAGAGTTACTGCGGGGAGGGAGTGAATCAGGACAGAGGGGCGAGGGAGAAGGAAGGAGGGGAAGGGAGAAGAGAAAGGGGAGGAGGAGGACTAGGACTGGGAGGATGCGGAGGAGGAGCGGGGACTTCCAGGTGGGTAGGCGGGGCGAGAGCGGAAGGGGAGAAAGAGGAGGAAACCGAGGGGAGGCAAGAAGGGAGGCGAGGGGAGGCGGGAGGGAGAGCGGAGAAGCTGGGCTCTGAGTCGCGAGCAGCGCACAAAGCCGCCTTTGACGCGGGCCGGGGCTCCTTTGGGGACGAGACGGGGAAGTCGCCAAGCCACGCTCCGCGTAGGGAGCGCTTTCTGCGGAGTGGGATGCCGAGGGCGGCCGGGGTCTGGCGGTGGGGCCCGGAAGTAGGCTTGGGGACAAAGCTCTGCACCTGCCCGAAGCCAGGGCTCCTCCCCTCCCCTCCCCTCCCCGCCCGACCCTGCCCCGCTCAGTCATGGACCCCACTGCCTTGCCGCCTTCTGGAACTGTCCTTTCTACCTCGTCTTTTTTTATTTCCATCTTCCTTTTCTTTTCGTCTCCTTATTCATTCTCCCTCTTTTTTTCACTATCATTGCGGACGTTTAGTGAAAAAGAAAGTAAGATAGGAAGGAAGAAAACAGGAAGGAAGGAAGGAAGGAAGGGAGGGAGGAAGGAAGGAAGGAAAGGAAGAAAGAAAGAAAGAAAGAAAGAAAGAAAGCAAGCGCGCGCGCGCGCGCGCAAGCCCAAGGGCCTTAGTTCAATCCCTGGTTCCACCAAAAAAAAAAAAAAAAAAAAAAAGAAAGAAAGAAAGAAAAGCAAAATCATGCAGATCAGAGCCCTGGCCCGCCCACGGCCTTAGAAGGGTGGCTGCGAAGGAGGAAGAGAGTGGGACAGCAGCTTTTGCACTTGGGGAAGAGCTCGTCCTGCAGGCGCAGCTCTGGGGACGAAGGTGTGTCGAGGCCAGTGAGGCACATCCGGGGGTGGTGACTTGGGCTGGGAGAGTCACCCGGTCCGGTCCATCCGAAGACCAGGACTAGCAGAGTTGGCCGCGCCCCACCCCCAGCAGCACAGCTCTAGTCTCCCGGCCACCCCTCTTTACTAGGAAAACAG
>NDGM011199325.1:0-18234 GCA_002564305.1 Octomys mimax
TAACTTTTCATTTTAGATTTTTCCTCTAGCAGGACAGACAGATGAAACTTTTCAGCCACAACTCTACCAAGCACTTGAAAATTTAGTTCTAGTGTCTGAAGATCAGAGTTTGCTCACGACTGAATATTTCCCTCCTGGGGAAAAAAATTCCTAAATCTTTTTAGGAGTCTGGTAAAGAGAAACCAGTTTGAAAAGGCAAAATAATCACACAATGCATACCTGGCCACACTTTGGTGAGCTCGGGGGGATTTATGTCAGAGGACATCTGTTGTCCCTACAGCTTTCTTGCCTGGTAAACGGTGACTGTCATGACAGCCAAACCAGCTGCAGAGTTGTAGCCAGGAAAAAAGCAGGCTGTAGGTGCTGGAGGCTGGTTTCCATGGCAATGGGTGCTTCTTCCTCCTCCCTGTTTCTCAGCTCCATGAAAGGACAAGGACACCCAAGAGAAGATGGCAGACACAAGAGGAATGACAAGAGGCAGAGGCCCCTTTTCCTCAAAGTTTACCATGCAGCAATGGCTGTCAATGCTGACTGCTACAACAATCAGGGACCACAGCATGCCATGGACTGGCATGGACTGCAGTGTTCAACTGTAAAGATAGTGCTGGACAAGAGGTGATCCTGCAAAGCCCCCCAGCCCAAGGGTTCCAGGTATCAGTGGCTTGTGATGGCCGGGGGCATGGCCTTACCTCACTGGCCTAACAGACATGAATCATAAATAAACATGGCCTTCTGTATGTCTGGAGTCTACCTGCCCCCTGCATGCCTGGGCCTTATTCACGCCCTAGTCATGCTCCCCTCTGACAATGGTTGGTTCTTGTTTCAGTGAATCACTGTGGTGAACTCATCAGACACATCCCGGGGCTGCACACACAGCTGTCACCCAGGAACCTGTCTCTCTCCTCACTGACATCAAGGGACTCAGCCCCCCTCCAATGTGTACAATCCACCAGGGGACAGGCAGCCTTCACGGGCAGCTCAAGGGAGTGGATTCCAGGGACAAGAATGTTCAAAGTGATCATTGGATTTGGACAGGGAAAGTGCTTGGGTGAAGTGAGGATCAGGGAGTGGAAGCCAAGGTTCCCGGGCCAAGAGAAAGCCCTGCACAGAAGCAGGGGAATCACAGGCACCCAGAGCCCCTAGGACTTGGCAAAATACTGGACCTGACATTCTGGCTGATTGGCCAAAAGGTGTAGCATGAGACGAGGGCACAAAGAAAGGACTGGAAGTGGATGGAGGATGCAGGATGCTAGGAGACACAAAGATGGGTTCTGTTTCCAGGGAAAGGGAAAGATGCAGGAGGCTTCCTGTTGCTACTGAAGTTGAAGGGATTCCGGCCTCACAGCCCCAACGCACGCTTAACTCATCTGGCTCTGCTCTAGTCATTGATGGCTTGCGTGTGGCAGGGCAGTGGTTAAACAGGGCTCTCTCCTCTGGCACTTCCTCAGGAGCTTCTTTACCCCTTAGCACAGAGCTGGTCTAAACATAAGAAATCTGATTAGCTCCCCATGCTGAGCAATCTCATTTATTAAGCCCGGTAAGTCAGTCTTCAGGATTAGTGGTCTATGGAGAAAATGAATCAATATACAATGAGTAATTAGGGCTCCTGGTACCTGCTAGAGGAGCACTTCTCTTCCCCTTAAGCCATTTGCAGTATGGTCCTAGAGGGGACAGGCCTGCACAGCATTGCCAGTCTTTGTTTTCTAGCCTGCATTCATCTTTGAGGTGGTGCTTTCTTTCTTTCTTTTTTTTTTTTTTTAACTAGCTGCAAGATATGATAGTCTCTATCACCTGACCAGAACAACTTAGGCCTAAATATTTCACCCAAGAATAGAGCTGTGGAGAGGCTGAACATGAAATTCAAGGACTCCCAAGGGGAACAAGGAGCACACAGCTGCTGGGGTTCTGGCAGCCCCAGGAACTCTGGCCCCAAAACTAGGAACTCTTTAAGGGCAGGGGCTGTGCTGTACATGCTTCACATCATGACGGCTCCACGCTGGCTTCTCACTGGATCTGGCATATGGTAAGTAATGAACAGAATAAGTGAGAGGCTGGATCAGTGACAGTGAATTAAAACTGGTGGTTTGCAGTCAGTCAACAACTTTATCAGGGAGCCCACTGCATGTTGATTTTTGTACCCTAACATGATAGTGGTGATTTACATTGGACCCACAGAGTTTGAGGATTAAGAGGGAACAAGAATCTAATCTGATTTTTTCCTAATTTCAGGTTGCAACCCATTAGAAGATCATGAAATCAATTTAACGAGCTCTCACAATCCTTTTATGAATGAAATGGGAACGAGACAGAATAGAGCGGAATGGAACAGAACAGAATCTTCCAGACAAGAAGCTATCAAAGTGTTTCGCTGTAGTCAGGTTAGGAAGTAATAAGGCAGCCCTGTACTTACGGGGCGCCATGTGTGCGAACTGGGCATACAATGCTTTCACAAGGCAGAAAGCCACCCCTGAGCCCAGTCATTCATCAGGTGACTTCCCTGCCTCAGAGGCTCCATCTGGGACAAATGTGTTCCCGGCCTTTGAGACCCTCTTGTCATAGGACAGTCTGTTTCACTAACAGACTGCCTGGCTACGGGTATCAGGGCCAATCAGAGATGTGGTAGGAAAGGAGGGGAGGGAAGGAAAGAAGAAGAGGAGGGAGAGTGAGGGAAGGAAAAGGGGGGAGAGCAGGGAGGGGAGGAGAGGGGAGGTCAGAGGGCTCACAAAGGAGTGGTCATGGTTTCTAGCCTGTGTCTTATCATTCTCCTGGGCAAACTCATCAAGAAGAGACAGTGAGTGGTATGCACAGTGCACCAGGGGAGAGGAGGGGAACGGAGGGAAGGGGAGGGGAGGGGAGGGGAAAGACTTCCTGTAGTGATGAAATCTCATGGTTTTCCACACAACGGACAGTCAAAGATTTTAACTTGCCAGTTGTGGCTGTGGCCACCTAAGTTTCAGCTTACCCATGACCCCTGGAGTGAGGCCTGGAGAGCCTGGAGACACCATTTCTGGCTCTGGTCCACAGCTAGTCTGGTGGCAGGCTTGGGGAGCCCATGCTCATTCCGGCTGACCCCCAACTCCTCCCAAATGCTCTCAGGCATCTGTCCAACAAACTTGCACCCACAGAAGCTAAGGACTGTCTCCCTGCTCCCTTGTCTAAGAACAGAACGCTGGAGCCCACAGAACCTCTCCCATGTTCTTGACCATGGCCTCAGAAAGAAGTGTAGTTTGCATCACGCTTTGGAACACAGCCCCATGATACAGACACACCCCCGTAGATACGTACTCACTGGACTAGGCATGATACCATGCACTAAGACAAGATTCAACCCTATTTCTTTTTTATAGCAGCAGTGATGACCCATTAAGTAGAATTCACAAGCTCCGGATGCACCGTGACCTACATTGGCATTGGATAGATGAGGTCTGGTTCTCTAAAAATGGCAGGGATAAGGGTCTGAAGCATTTCACACAAAGCCCATTGCTTTTCAAGATGTTCAGTTGTGTGCCCATATTTGCTGGTGTGTTAAGGAAGATAACAGCTTGGCGAGCTAGAGCCCTGCTGTCGGAGGGCTCACAAAGGAATGGTCATGGTTTCCAGCCTGTCTCTTATCATCCCCCTGGGTAAACTCATCAAGAAAAGACAGTGTGAGCCATGTACACAGCACACTAATAGCTACTACAGATCCACGATTATTCTTGGTTCTCTTGCTGATAACAACGTACCAGCCATCGTGGGCCTCCTCTGCAGACTCGAAAGCAAAAAAGCAGTGCAAAGCTTAAAAGTTAGAAGCAAAGTTGGAATGGTGATTTTCTTTTTAGCCTCCCCCTGCACCCCCAACTTGGAAGAATCTGTCTTTGGAGAACAAACCCAATCATCAAATAAAGTAGAATCCATTTACTGGAGACACAATCCGACTCGCGTAATTGTCCTGGTGGGCAACGCCACAGCTGTTCACAGACACAGTCTGTTAAATAATAAAGTCTCCATCAGAGTCTCCTTCGCTGGGCCGCAGCTCTGCTGCCACGTATCACCGGAGAAGCACCACCTTCATCAGCATGCGATGCCAGGCCTCGCCATGGGCTAATCAGGGATTTATTTTTATGTGACACGCTATTAAACAGGCACCATAGACTGCATCAATCCAGAGCCACTGCATTTTCGCTGAGGGAGCATCCCATCTGCAGAGAATCACCCCAGATGCCGGGCTACATATGAGCATGGAACACCCCCTCCCCCATCTTCACATCATCCCCAGTGCTAAACCAAGTGATGAAGGCGAGGCAAATATCTACTGAACCAAGAGGTGGACTCTTCAGTGCAGGGTGCCTCGTGGTCTCGCAAATGCAATGCTTAGAAGCTTGGAAGCACCCTGACTGTATGGAATATTTGGTGTCTCGAGTCCTGCCTCCTTCTCTGGTGTTAATTTTCCACTTGGGTGGATCAAATTGTCCAAGTCTGCATGAAAGCAGACAGGACTCTCGCAATCCCCGCTGGCCAGCAGATGGTTCACCCCAATTTTACTGTCTTCAAGCTCAATACCCTCACTGGGTGGCAGATTGGCGTGGCCAACCTTGGACTACCTGAAGAATCCCACGATCAAAAAAGGCCACCAGAAAGTGGGTGCTAGGTGACTGTGAGCATTTCCTCAGATAGAGAAGCCAGCCAGGTAGCCAGCAGAGAATAAGAAGACGCCTGATTACACTGGAAGACGAGCCAGCCTGCATGCTGCAGACTCCCTCAAACTTGGGCGTGTATCAGGATCACCTGGAAGGCTTCACCGAGTACAAATGGTTCATCCAGAGCTTATGATTCAGCCATGTGCGTCCCTAACAAGGTCCAGGTGGCGCTGCTGCTGCACCCCACTTGAGAAGCACTGGCATAAGCTGCCAATCACAAGAAGGCTCCAGTGGTGGCTGTCTAGGTTGAAGCCCTGAGGCTACCACCTAAGCCCGTGATTTGAAGCAAGTCACTTCAGCGTTTCCAGTCCAGTGATACCGAGCACCAAACCAAGGCATCAGAGCGCCTTTCTCAGAGGTCGTCGTGAAGGTCAAAGGAAAACACCTATTGTGTAGCAGGGAGAAGGGGCTTGACTAAAAGGTTAACCACATACAGAAAGGCCGCATATGGTGTAATGGAAAGTTTACTGGACAGGAACTCCAGACGTTACTCTGGTTTTAGCCCCGCAGCTGACCTGCCCAGTGACCTTTGGCAAATGCCTTTTCTTTCTGGCTTCACACCACCTTTAGTAAGATGAGGACTTCAGAAATTTTGTAACAAGCTTAGCATGTCTTTGAGCCAGAAACTCCCAGTGCTCCCTCTTCCTGGCCCTGCTATAAAGCACCACGCTCCAAGGCAGCCTCCCCCAAACATTGCTGTCACCCCAGACTCCCCCATGCCAGGCTCCAGGAGGACAATTCAGTCTGCCTTGGAAATGGGCTGATTCCTCTGTCCAGCAAGGCATGGGCACCACCCACCTTACTCCACTCATGCATCTAGGGTGCCCGCTTCCCTGGCAGCTCCACAAGGGATGCTGCTTGCTGAAATCCTATTGCACCCTCTTCTCTGCAGCTGGGCCCTCTCTGCCTCTCCCTCATACTCTTTCGAGGTCACACTTCAGCCCGGAAGATGCACAGGACTCAACTATGTGTTTAAAACTGACCATGTGGTTTCACTGGGAGTGCTGTGTTCTGACAGCCATCGGAGGTTGAGGAGAGGAGAGAATGTCAATTCTCAGAAGGACGTGAGACTCTGAACTGGATCAGAAACAGCCCAGCTGGGGGGCCACAGGGACCTTAGGACAAGATGGGAAGCCCAGATTCCACCCTGAACATACAAAACTCATTTTCCTTATCCCATCACAGCTCAGCCACACTAGCCTTTTGACAGTGAAAGGGCTTGTGTTGGCACAGAGCCATTGTGATTTAGTTTTTATGTGATGTTGGCGAAATTTCCCCATCAGGGAAGATAAATTTGAGGTGATATTAATAAACCTCTGCAGGCAGCGATTGGATCTGGCTGGCACTCTTAATGATCCTATCAGGTGGTCCCTGGCCTGGCGAGCCCTAAAGTTGGGAAGGTTAGAAGCTCTCTGAGTAGCCTCCTGGGGAATCCTGGGCTCAGCTCTCCAACCTGGGCTCCCCAAGTGAGGCAGGAGCTAATGGAAAGGGGTAGTTAGCAAAAAGTCTTGGGGAAATACTACCCATTCTTATCCAGTACCTAGACCGTGCTAAGTATCTTATATCAAACTTCTCACTGAGAGACTGGGCATGGTGGCACATGCCTATAATCCCAGTGTGCTTGGGAGGCTGAAAACAGGAGGATCACTACAAGTCCAATCTGTATAGTGAGACCCGTATCCCTTGTACTAAATGCATAAAATAATAATAATGATGATGATGATGATAATGATAATAATAAACTTCTCATTGAATTAGTACAAGCTCATGGGGAAGTACTATTTTGGGGTAAGCTCACCCTAATTAGAAAGGTTATCATTCTCAATACTGGCACAATCATACTGGCTGATACTTAAGTGCTTTCTATATGATTGTGTGTAAGATTACACCCACATTACCACTCTTCTCCAAATCATTTTCTTAGTACATTCTGTAGTACAAAATGTTTGCATTTCTTGTGTGGATTTAGTACAGAACACACCTGAATTTACTGTTCCATCCCTTTTCTCTTTCCTTCTTCTACCCTCCATACACCTGTTGGTCCTCTTCCCCTTCTAGACAGGTTCATCTCCCTACTTCCCATTATTCATCTTCGTTTTGCTCTTTATTTATCCTTTGGCTTTCCACATAAGGGAAACTAGGTGATATTTAAGTTCATGTGTCTGATTGATTTCACTTAACATTATAGTTTCAAGGTGCAGCTATTTTCCTACAAATGACTCCAGCTTATGCTTCTTTATGGCAGCATACTACTCTACATGTACAGATAATTTTCTTTACCCATCCATCAGTTGGACATATAAGATAATTTTCTTGACCCATCCATCAGATGGACATATAAGATTTAGCTATTATGAATTATGCTGCTCTAACCTCTACAACACAGCACATAACAGTTAAGATCTATTATCCCCATTTTACAGAGCTGGAAACGGAGGCTCAGAGAAGTTAGTGTGTTGCTCAGAGTCAAGTGCCTGGCCAGGCTGGCATCCACGTCCGCTGCATCCTGCAGCTTGAGCCCCATCAGCTGCTAACAGTGCAGGGCTACACCCTTATGGTCCCAGAACATACTTCACAGCCCCCGCGTGCCACCCACTGACCCTCGCCCTGGAGCACAGTTCACCTATTGTCTTACCATTGCATTCAAGAGCTTATCAGAGACATGGCCGCCTCTCCCAGGAGCCTGCAGCCCGAGATCGTAGCACAAGAACTGGCAGCTCGCTGGTGTCCTTAGACATCGGCCACGGAAGTGAGAAGATGGGCAGTCCGTCCTCACACCCTAGACAGCTGCGTGAGAGTGACTCTGCTTCTGCCGTGGGCCAGCCGGACTCAAGCTCAGGAAAACCTAACCTGCATGATCATCTAAGAGACTGGGAAGCAAGGGGGTGAGGACAGGAAGAGAAAAAAGAAAGCCAACTTGGAATCGCTTTGGATGGGGGGGGCACCAAAAGTGGCCCTCTGCATGTGGCATGGAGTCACAGTAACAGCAAATACTTCCTTTCACAGCAGGATATGCTAAGTTCTGAAGCCCTCTGCAGACTTTACAGTTAGCTCGCAGAAGGGCCCAAGTGGCAGATAGAAACAGTGAAGGGTTGCGAGTGGTGCGAAGAGCAGCGCCGAGCTTTGGACCCAGGCTACGGAGCAGCCACGCGTTCTGCCCATGCACTCGCTGTGCCCCCGTGCTGGCTGGCTGTGTGCTCCCTGACACCCATGGCCCAGAACTAGGCCAGGGCCAGCATCCCGAGAGTCCATCCTGCCAGCCTCAAGCCCAGGCTGGGAGGAGACAGCGCAGCAAAGGCAAGCAGCTGGAGGTTAAATTCTGAGTAATTAACATGTTTATCCATCATAGCAGAATTGTTCCCGGGAGAATTCAAGTGTCATTCCACTGTGCCTTCAATTTGGGAACACATTTACTGTCTTGCCAACCCATCTAAGGAAGGGGGGATTGGCGGCTACTTGACAGTGAAGAAGGAAGAGGAGGGGCTTCTTCTGGGACTGTCCCTGGGGACATGAAGCTGGGGACAGGTGGACAATTCAGGTCAACTATCAGAGCCCCAGGAAGTGACACAAAGAGCTTGCAGCTTCCGAGTTAAAAATCACAGTCAGAAGGACAGCTGGGGAGTGTAACATCATTAGTTGAGGGCTCAGGACCCAGGCCCACCCCTCCCACCGATGGTGTTTACTACCTCTGTAAAGTGGGGATAATATTAATCTCCAGCTTAATTCCCCCTAAAAGCACTCAAGACCAAAGGCAAGGAGCTGGGCGCAGGACAGGAGGAGTAGGGGAGCAGGACCAGGCCAACAGGAGGGCAGGAGCTGTGCAGTAAGGGTTGGGCTATCACAGTTGTCCTGCCAAAGGCCTTCCAATCAGTGGCATAGATCACAGAAGGCAGGGGGGGGGAGTCCCACACCCCTCCACCCTCATGGGGGTGGGGAGTTGCTGCAGGGAACTCGTGACACTTGCCCCTTCCTCTCACCTTGCAGAAAAAGAAAACACCCATGGCAGGAGCTGCAGGAAACCCTCAGCATGGACTGCGTGCTGCACGGGCTCTGCCTTCAGGTGACCACAGGATTGCCATGGGCATGTGGAGTGGGGCACAGGGACCACCTGCTCCAATGCAGGCAAAATGCCTGGAGAAGGACCCCACAAGCGTGGTTGGTTGTGATGACGGTGCTGTGATGACAGTGACAACTACCACTGCTGGCCCCAGAGGGTTAGAAGCAAGAGAGTGCTACACACCCCTTCCATCAGTTCAGCCCCACTTCCCACCCTACTTACTGCCAGCAAAGCTGGAGGGGTTCCTGCTGAGGACCGAGCTGTCCCTCTGTGCCTCGAGGAAACCCAGAGGAAAGTCCAACAGCTGCTGGTCAGTGATGAGATGGTATCCAGGGCTAGTCCGGGCACCGAGGTCTGGCAGTGCCAACCACATGGCCCTGCGGTCCCTGAGAAGGTGACCTCAGGTGTCTTAGACTCCAAGGGCATGCATTTTAGTCTCCCTGAGGAGCAAGATCAAACCATCCATTTCTACAGACCCTCGGAACATCAGAAATGCAGCGGTTCCCCCTTATGTATGGAGAATCGCTTCCCAGGCCCTTAGTGGGTACCTGAAGCCAGAGGTAGCAACAAACCTACACAGCACACGCCGCATGTTTTCCTACACAGACCGTTCATAGCTATGTTCACACTTAATTTACAAACTAGTCCTGCAAAGATGAACAGCAATAGCTAACAATAAACACAGCAACTATAATGACGTACTGCAGTAAAAGTTACTTCAAACATAAACTGTTTATTTCTGGAATCCTCTGCTTCACGTTTTTAGAACTGACAGAGGAAGGTGAAACTGTGGCTACGGAGGCACTTCAGAGCAGCAGCAGCAGCAGCAGCAGCAGCCCCGCCGCTCCTCCAGGTCAGCTCCCAGAACACGGCCGCTGGCCGTCGCTTGCTCTCAGCTCCCTCTTTCTCCCTCTAGAGTGTGCTAGAGTGGATGGCACAAAATAAGAGCTCCTTTCCCTTTGTGGGTGAAAGGCCAACCAACGCATTCATGTGACACTCTCAGGTCAGGCTCCGTGTCCTCTTTTTCCATTATACGCTGTAGAGGAGCGGAGTGAAGCAACGCTTGAATGGCTGAAGAAGGGTGTGGATGAATGAATGAATGAATGAATGAGAAGTGAAGGCACAGACCCTGAGGCCAGGATCCTGACCATGAGCCACTGGGGCTGGTCTTCCTTCACTGCATGGGCTCTAGGTGTTGCAGTGCAGCCCGTTTCCTCCACAAGACAGGCGAGGCCCACTCCATGTCCCCCGGCTGTCACCCACTGTGGGGTGTGGAGCCCAGGGCAAGAGGCAGAAGAGTGTTTGCGCCCATATTCATTCACTTATAAACATACATTAAACAATGGAGTACCTGCTTCACCCAGAGCAGTTTTGGACTCTGCAGGGGACACAAATATAAATAAGAAACAGTCTTTGACTTTGAAGAATTTATAATCTAGGAAGAAAAATAATAGGTTCATCAACCCGGAAGTTATCTGTCTGTGGCGTCTCCAATGCCTGGGCCCAAGTGCAGCAGCTCTCACTTCGCCCCAACCATCTTGCACCTGGGACGCTGCTTTTCTTTCAGCCACCCCACCCTGCCCCCAGCCTCAGCTGAGACAAACCTCCCCACACGGACTTCCCTGTACAGCTATGGAACAGCACAAATTATTGATGGTCTCACAGGAAAGATGAAGAGGGCCAGTTAACCACACACCTCATGGAAAATGGCTCTAACAGATTTGAAGCTCACCTTAGCTCTTTCTAAACCAGGGAACAAGCAAAGATCCCTCCCCTGTCTATCTCCACGTCCCCTCTTGGTAGAAACATTATCCCCAAAGGGCTCAAGGTCCTTGCTCTTCCTCTGAAAGCCCCACAATTCGCAGTGCTCCATGCAGATGTCATCTGGGATGTTCACAAATACTCCTCGTCTTTCTTCTCCCTGGAAAGTTGGCAGACTTGTACTGTCGAGGTCCCTGTTGAAGCTAAGTGCAGCCGCATGGCCTTGCTAGCCAGTGTGATGCAAGGAACATGGCACATGTCACTTATGGATGGAAGTTCCTGGCCAGAGCAGCTTGCCGCTGCTTCATGCTAGGATGATGCCAAAAGTAAGTTCCAACAGGGAATCTAGGCTGGCTCAGCTTTTACAATGAAGAGCCTTCACCCTCCCCTCCTCTCCGTTCCCTTTCATCACTGACATATACCTACATAGAACAATAAGTAAGCCTTCCTTGTGTCTTGACAATGTAGGGGCTGTTTGTTACTGCAGCACAGCGTGGCTGAAACTGACTGATACATCCCCCTTTGCCACAGGGTAGTTCAGCTTTACCTTGACCCCCAGACAAACTGTCACATGCCACCTACTTGGGCACTAATCAGACAAAAGATTCACTGGGAAACAGAATCCACACTCCACAAAAAGCAACAGTGGCTTCTTTTGAGAGGTCAGCACTCTCACCTCAAGAAACTGTGTTGATTCTGAACTGCTGTTGTTTGGATCTCAAAGGTTTCTTCAAAGTCTCCTGTTCAGAACGAGTCTTTTCTAAATCAAGGGGGTGCTGGCCTCATCAGTGTATTAGGTCATAGATGAAGTCCTAGCTGACTTCGCTATTTAGAGCTGGGGCCTGGTCCACAGGGGCTAGTCACTGGGAAGGGTACATGCTCACTCCCAGCTCCTCCCTTCTCTCTCCGCTCCCTGGCTGTGGTGGCATGGGTAGCTCTCCTCCACCACGAACTCTGCCACGCCCTTTCTGATTTGCAGGCAGCCAACCGCAGACCACCTGCTCTGAAACATGAGCCACCATCAATCTCTCTTCCTTTAAACTGCTGGCTATTTTGCTCCTGAGACAGAAAACCTGACAAAGACGTATTAAAAATGATGGAGACCTCCCAAAGACACCTGAAGGAGGAGTGGCTAATCCAGTCTGGTAAATGCAATGAGAAAGAGGGGTGCCAGCACAGCACCCAGGTGGCGTACAGTAAACCTGGGCACAAGATGCCTTCCAGAGGGAAGTGATGCCCCTGGGGTCCTCATACAGGCAGCTCTGAGAGCAAGGGGATAATCTTTGAAGAATCTAAAGTGCATGTGGCTCTGGATGCCTGAGCTGAGGCTGATACCCAGGCAAACTAGGAGGAAGGAGGTGCGCCCAGGGCATTTAAGGCTCTGCATCTCTGGGCCAGATGCTCGTTGCCATACAAGTGACAAAGCCTGGGCTTGCCACTCAGTGCCCTGGACCCAAATGCATAAAGGAACAGATTTCAGATGGACTTGGCCTCACTCCTCTTGTCTTCTTGCCTGCCAGCCCTACCACCCTGGAGGATGGCAGAAATATTACTTGAAACACCTGCAATGTGAGAAAATTCTAGCAAGTTGCAGGAGAAACCCAACACTGTGCTGGGATACTGGGATACGTTGAATCCTGTGTTTCGTGAGAGGAAATCCACCTCATACAACCCTACAGCCCACCACAGCAGGTGCTTCCATCCCCTGCTACAGAAACCTAAATGTTTCCTTACCCAAACCCACTTCACTGCCCTCCCCCAGGGCTCAGTGCAACTGCATTGAGCAGCCCCTTCACCAGCATTCAGTCAGGCCCCCTCATGTCTCACCTCCCTTGCTCCCATCCCCCACTGAAACTTACTTGATGTGTGCCCCGTTCATTCCAGAACTAGCTAAGGCAATGTCACGTGTATGCCACTAATGCCCTAATATTTTCCTTCCCGAGGCAAGCTGTTTATATTTAATCAAACCACTTCTGGAGATGACATATCTTTGATGTAAAGACATGCACTATGCATGGTGGACTCGTTGTATATGCAGCACTTTCCTAAGAACAGCGGCGCCTCACCTTACCTGTCATCCTACATACCGCACCTGCCAAACAAACCTCAGCGCAGCTCCAAAAATAACACTCATGAATTCATTCTCAGATAAGTGACTTCTGCTATTGCCAAAGGAGGACGGGTCCGATGAGATAATCCTGATAAATAGCAAAATTTCCCTACAGAGGAAACCACACCTCCCACAGACAAAACCGGGGCTCTAACAAGCTTGTCCTGAGGATCCTGACAGTGAAAACACACACTGCCGCAGCTTGTTATTAATCAATTAATTCTCAGTCAGCTTTGTCCCGAGTCATCCAGCAGACAAAACAAGAAGAGACTTGCAAGCTGAGTGCATTTGAATTAATATTTTTAAATGACATGAACGTGTAATTAATACTTTCAAGAACACATCCAGACCAGATCAGGTGGTGTTGTCGGGTTTTTTTTTTTTTTTTTCCTTCCTCTGTCCATATGCCTCTATTTTAAATTCATTTACAGGGAAAAGATAACAATCCTATGGGTTGGTTTTTTTCTGCATCTCAAAACAACCATGTTGTTTCTGCTTCAATGAAGCATCGCTGCAGTTTAAGAGGGTTGCTAGAAAGTTCTAGTTTGTGGAGGTGAAGCAGTCTGCAAATGCCATGAGCTGGAAGACTGATGTACAAGAAAGTCTGCTGTGGGATGATATGAGCTACAACAGTAAGCAAAGGCAAGGCTGTGCTGCAGTAACAAATGGCTCCTTAAATTCTGGAGGCTTTCCACTTGGTCATCTCTTCCTATGCATGCCAAGTCACTTTGAACATGGTAGCCCTGCAAGGCAGCTTCCATCAAAGAAATAACACAGGGACCCAGAGCTGTTTTATCTTATGGCTCTTCTCCTAGTTCAATGCATGACCCCACCGTCACCACAATAAGGCAAAGGAGACCACAGCAAAGCAGGCAGGGCAGTGGCTCTGTCACTTAAGCTCCTAACACTCCCAAGGGCAAGGGACTTTGGAAGCCTGGGAAAGCTGAGGCTGTTGTTACTCTACATAGAAACTCTGTGTGCCAGGCCTTGAAATATGTGTTCCAAGTTCATCACCAAATAATTACCAGAGGTGATGAGGAGAACACAAGGGGGAAGCTTGCCACATGTGAGGCACAGATGCACCTGTCAGAACCTGAAGGCTTCCTCTCTCCTAGCCTGTGAGTATCAAAAATGGCTGTCTTAGTTACTCTTCTCTCGTTGCTGGGACAAATACCTGACACTAAAAAGGAAGGCAGGAAAGGTTTATTTAGCTCACAGTTACTGGAGGTCTCAGTCCATACTCAGGTGGTTCCAAGGCAGGGTGGCACAGGCAAAGAGCAAACTTTCAGGGTGGAGGCAAAGCACAGAGGGCAAAGGGAGTAGCAGCACCTTGGGCAGCTAGCTAGCCTCTCTCCACTCCTTACATTGTAATACAAATTATGTGACCCAGGGCAGGGGCAGCATCCACACCCACAATAATCAATCACAAACTCCAGAAGCTGCCCCAAGACTGCATGAGGCTTTGGGGGGACACTCATATACAAACCATAAGTGTGACATACAGAACCAACCACCTCCTATGCAGGAAGAGGAAAAGATGGAACCAGAGGAAGGTCACCTTGTGCTTTTGCTCCTTAGCAACATAATAAAAACTGTCACTGCACAGAAAGAAGGACTGTCCAAGAGTAGACACATGGGAAGAATTTTACTACATTTTTTTTTTTTACCTGTGAGCTTGTAGATAAACCAGATCACTGTTCCCAAACACCAGAAGAACCGTTAAAAATAAAGTACTGACTCCATAAATTTTAATTCAGCCAGTCAAGGCTGAAGCACCTTCAGGTGATCCTGATACACGACCCTAGTTTGCAACCGCTGCACTACAGGAGTGCCTCACCAGGATTAAGAGCCCATAACGGGGGGCACCTTGAAATAGTTTACACTGAGGATTGAGTTAGAATTAAAATGGCAAGCCGGGCCAAGCAATTGATGATGCAGACCGAACCAAGATCAGCATCCAAACCCCAGAGCTGATCTGCAAGTCAGCGCTAGTCTGATACCCAGCTATCTCCATTTCAAAGTGGAAGTGTAACCCCGCATTGCCATCGATTGCTCAATGTACGTTTGCTCATCAGCTGCCCTAGAGACTGGTCCAGTCTTTGCTCAGCCGACCATTGGACTCCCATCAAAATACTCCAATGAGCTAAGTCATTGGCAATGCCCTTTCCATTCCATGCAGACTTGGGCACCCAGGAGGGATGCAGAGAGCCACACAGCTGGGGTCCAGAGGAACAGAACTGGGTTTTGGATCTGTATCGACCCCAAATGTGGTCAGATCCAACACTGTACAAAGAGGGTGCTTTTCTGGTAAGGGGTGAACGCCCACATGCCTCATAAGCTGTGGGCTAATAGATATCAATGTGGCAACAGCAATCTTAGGAGAACTCACAGTGCTGATCCAGAGATGGAGCAAAAGCTCCGTGGCATCTAATTGATGTATTGATGCATGCTCTCTAGCTCCCTCTCCCGTCTGACTTACTCACTGCACACCCTTTAAGTTCAGTACAGGGCCCAGCCGGTTCATCATCTCCCTCCTGCTGTGGTAGGGCTGGTGAAGGGGAGAAGGCACAGGGATGTGGGTGTTGCCGAAGTTGAATGAGGTTCAAAGCAGTAAAGCTGTCTGTGGCCAGCCTGCCCTGGGTGGGGCCTGGAGGCAATTTCCGGAAGGAAGATGCCATCAATTTCTGAATGGCCCTGAGGTAGATACTGAGAGGCTGGGCTACGGGATTAGGTGTGGGAAAGACAGGAAAATAGGGAGCGGTGTCTCCTCTGAGTACTGTGGACGGGGTGGGTACTGAAGCAGAGTAGCGTCTCGTACTTCTCCAGAGCCCCCTGCTCCACCACGGGCCACTGAGGGCTCCCAGAGGGGATGGGCGCCAGAGAGCACAGCACCCGCTAGACACTGGGCCCCCCCTCTGGACTTACCTATGTGACCAGCAGCAGTGACATGGTGACCTCAGAGTCACCCTGACTCTGCCTCTGCCACTTCCAGGCTAGGAAAATTAGTACAACTGTCTGATTTCCTTATTTATAAATGGAGCAAGAAGACCCATCCCGGTAACAATTAAATGATATCATGTCACTGAAGTATCAGTAGATAGCCTGGCACATTAGAAACATCCCAGTTTCCAGGGCTTTGCTTTCTCCCCTAGAATGGCACCTCTTGTACCAACTCAATGAGCAGCTGCCGGACAACAATAGAGTAGAAGCCATATAAATGCTAAAAGTCCCTGAGCAGGTGATCGGCAGAACAGGAGTCCCATCCTTGCTCCTTCTTGTCTACAAGCAGTTTTTGTTGGCAGCTGGAAAGCCAGGCCAGGGCCGAGGCAATCACAGGAATAGAAGGAATTCCATGAAAATATGCATATGCAAGTAACCAAGCTGTCTGGAGTCGGGCTGTAACTTTAGGTGTACGGAGGGAGGAAATGGAGAAAAGTGCTTGCAGATCATCAGAATAATTCTGGACTCTGCAGGTGTGGGAGGGGCTCTGGGCTGACTAGGAACCCCCCCTTCATGTCCACTATTCAGTCTGTATCCTGCTCAGATGGCTGTAGAGGAAAGACAATAGAAAAACAGGAGCTGAATCAGGATGCAAACACCCCGCTGTTGCAATACCGTAAATGGATTCACCCTTTTGCTAAAGGTCAAGTTAATACTTCTGTTGGCACTGGATGTGTCTCATGCCATGGAGAGCACGGGCTCCCAGAAGCCCAACCTTCACAAGTAGCCCAGCCTCAGCACCGGGAATGGGGGAAAGCAAGCAGGTGTGGCGGGCACAGCAAATGCGAACATCACGGTGCAGCAGCAGAAGGGAGACAGCTTTTCAAGTCAGGTGATTTCCCTTGACAGCTACAAGCTCTAGCTTTGGAGAGCTAGCTGACCAAACCAGAGAGTGGAACTAATGAGGCCCCCATCCCGGCTCACAGGAAGAAGCTAAGCAGGCAAGGAGAGAGAAGGCCATGCAAGGCCAACATGGAGTCAGCTGACTCCACCCTTCTGCCACCAAACCCCTGTTCACTGACTCTCATGATTGTTCTTTTCTGCCCTGTTCCTGATTTGATACTGAGGCTGCCTTTGCTGGGCTTTGTTGTGCTTGCCTGTATGGCTTCCGCAGGTCTCCTTGTCCCCAGGCCGTTCTCCACTGTACCACCAGTGTCTCCCAAAAAGACAGTATGCCAAGACACTCTCTAACTCAGAATCTTTTTGTGACCTCCTCGGGCTTCTCATATGAATCTAGATCTGTGGTAAACGCTGAGGATTGAGACCGACTCCTTCCCTCCAAACCCTCATGCTCTTTGAGGTTGCCCTTCGCCCTTCTCATCCAGGATGGTGACCTTATGTTTCTGGAATCTTCCTCCCTATTTCCTAAGTGCCCAGGCTCTGAATCTCACCGCCATCCGTGCAGAGAGGGAAACAGGGCCTAGCACGGAGAATGCGCTCCTTGCTCAGGCCTCTCTTCGTGTCTCTCCCTGTGTGCTTCAGCCTGGCCTCGGGGGGCTCCTGCCTGTTGGACTGTCCTTCCCATCGCTCTGTTCACACTCCCCTCATCAGTCTGCTCAGGTGAGCCCAGGTTCCTGCACAAGTCTCACGATCTCCATGAAGCATCTGCATTGTTCGGTCTTCTCTGAGTTTCTGCTGTGCTCTGATGAGCTACCTCTCCCACCGGGGGCTTCAGCATGGAGGGCTTTGATGAGCTCTCAAGGATCATCTTGGGTGGCACTTGATGGTGGCATTATAATTCTGCAGGTGTCAGTGACCCCTAGTCACACCAAAGCAAGACCACCCTCCACTGATCCAGGTCAGGCCTGGCCACACAAATGTCGGAACCACGGAGGAAATGGCAGACACTGGGATTCATGTCAAGCAGTGAGTAGAACACAACTCTGCCCACTGCAACTGGCGGAATTGTTTTTGTTTTAAAGGTTATTCCAGGCAGCGTTGTGGTCAACACTCCCTTTCCCAGCAGTGAGTTAGCAACAGATGGTGCAGTGGAGGGATCTAGATTGCTGGTGCTCATCCACCCTTTGCGCTCACACTCATTTTTCATTGTGGGCCCACACTGCAAGACGGCAAAGATCACTATGTCTTCTGCCACCGTTGACTTCTAGAGAGTCACCACCTTCTCGTCTAGATAGATGTGGACCCAAAGCAGAAGAGAGTGCTAAGCAGCAAATCCTCTTAAGTTCCAACCACGTCTCATACATCATGCCATGAAGGAGAATCCAGCTGCACTGTACTGTAGGACTGTCTGCAACTGAGAAAAAAACTGCAGAGAGGGTCCCTGGCAGACGAACCTGGCTCCTGTTTGTGAGTGTAACCATACATGTGTCACTTGAATATCCTCCATTTCCTCTCCTACAGAGCAGAGATGTTAGTCCTACCACAACCCCAGGACACAGACATTCAGTACAACAGCATTTTAGGAACACACCAGTGCGCAGGGGCCGACAAAGGTCAGCTCCTCCCTTCCACCTGAGGACCCTACCAACGTGCACGTGGGATGACCTCAGGGACCAAACAGGGATGTTTGCTACTTCTTGCAACCTAAGTAGGTCATCTCACACAATTCACATCTCATCTTCTTCATCAGTGATCTCTCCACACCTCTTAGGATTCTGGGTTTGGTT
>NDGM011199342.1:0-17068 GCA_002564305.1 Octomys mimax
AAAGAATAATGGAAAAATAGAAGGTAAAAGGATCTTAACCAATCATTGCTAACAACTGAGGACATGGGTCTAAACTAAGGAATGGTGGCCTCCAAAAGCTGGAAATAGACCTTAGCTGAGAGCAGGGTAAAAATAATTCATTCTGACAACAATAAGAGCCTAAATTTAGCCAAAATAGTAAGTGATCAAGAAACTTCCCTTGATCATCCAGAGAAAAGGAGGTCTGTGGGCAACTTTAGTTTCATCCGCTGAGGTCCATGTGGGGCTTCTGAGCAATGGAGCTATAAGATGATCAACTATATATTGTTCCAAGCTTCTTGAAAATTTGTTACAGTAGCAATGGTAAAAGACTCAAATATATTGATTGTTGATTTATGAACAATGTAATATGCTAATATAAATTCACCTAAAGTCATCAATTGTGAACAGAGGCATAAATCAATGTCTTCTTTAAATTCCACAAAATAAACTCACTAAGAGACAAAAAGAGGATATACTATTATAAATTTTTCTTTATATTTAGATATGAGGAAGTATTTTTTTCTTTCTCATAGTTAATTGAGTCTATACTGATTTTTGTTAGTATTTCTTAAGCCCTGAGACAAGCTTATGCCTGTAGGAATATATAAATTCTAGGTTTAAAACAACTAATGTGTTTAAAACAACTACAATTATAGAGGTAAACCATTTACAACAAAACTCTGTTTTTGTCGTTGTCTATGCATTTATTGTTTCTGAATCGACACAGATTAGCACCTAAAAAGCAAAGGCCATTTCTCTTTTTTTTTGTGATTCACGTTTTTATTGACACAACCTAGTAATATTCCTGGACCCAGAAGACTTCTGTTAAATAAACTAATGTAAATAAACACATTTTTAAAACAAGCATAAAGATAATGGATACAAAGCTTCCCTAAAAACTCAGCTTACTAGCTCACTGCAGAATTAAACATATGCTATAGTATACTGTATGTAGGTTAAACACAAAACTTTAAAAAAATTTAATACCAATATGTAAAAAGCTGTATGTTTTCCATTTAATTCAAATTTCTTGATAATTTGATGTTTTTATTATCATATTATGATGTCCATGTGACCCACATGGAATTCCACGACACAGAACTGTTTTCTGAAAATATCCTCTATGTCAGCCTTTTTTTTTTTGTGGGGAAGGTCTTTCCTCACCTCATAAAATTAAGTGAAGCAGTCTACTTGTAGGCTACAAGAACAATAGGGTTGCCTTCCTTTAGAACTTTTGATTGAAAGACCTAGTCCCTTTCAAACAGTTTTTAGTTCACATAAGTAATTTTAAATTTTTCAAAATATTCAATATGAAATCAATGAGTATTTGATTTCCCTTTATACCATGTTCTAGAAACCCTGTACACTGTGAGCACATCTCAGTGCAGGCTCAGCCATTGGCCACATCATAGGTGTAGGTTTAGAAATTCTTCACTCTTGCCCTAAATCAAACTACATACCCACTCATTTTGTAACTCCCACTCCATAAAAAAATAGTCCAGTTACAACTAACTTCCTCTTCACTCATTCATTTTCATACCTCACTTGTACTGGCGGGTTCATCTGGTGGGAAGGACTTTCACCACCATCTTCCTCCTCAGGCCATTTTTTCCACCCAAGTACATAAAGCTGCATCACATTCCAGGTATGTGATGTCAAACTGTATATCCTTAATGCAAAAACGAATTCATGTTAGAATTAATACATTTTTTATCTTGCACATTTTATATTAGGAATAACTCTTATCTCACAGGGAAAAGTCCTCAAAATTTAAAAAGCTTTTCTGCAACATTGTTTCTACAAGAGAAACTCTTACTGCTGAAGTTGTTCTAGGACGGACTGGTGGGGCGAGAAGAACGTTCCTAAACCTAGAAGCGCCGCGCTTCTAGTCTCCATCCGGCCCCATCCGCCCAGCAGCCGAGGCGCTCGGCCGCCCGCCCCGCAGGCGAAGGAAGCGGTGACGTAGCCGCCGGGGGGCGCCGCCCTCGACTCCACCCACACGCTCTCCCGCGAGCCGGCAGTGCTGCCAAGACCGGCCTCCGAGTCTACACAGCGGGCCCCGGGACCCCTGCTGCCGAGCTCCAGCTCCAGGCGGGCGCCTGGGGCTGGAGGCCGCCTCTCTCCTCACGGGGTCAGCCCACAAGAGGACTCCTGAGGGCGCGCGCCGAGACCACGAGGTGCCGAGGCGCCCCGCAGCCATGGGGCGGCGCTTCCCCGCCGGCCGCTGGGGCGTTAGGAGGCAAGGAGTAAAATTCGGGACAGCCCAGGCCCTCCCGCGGTCTCGAGACACCGCCGCCCCTACCGCCTGGCCTCTGGCCCGGGGCCGTCGGGTTCGCCACTCTTCTGCCAATCAGAAAGCGTTTTCCTGGCCAATGACAATGCTCGGGGTGGCCCCTTCGGCTCCTCGGCTCCTCGGCCCTTCGGGTGCTCGGCCCTTCGGGTGCTCGGCCTTCGGCTCCTCGGCCCGGCCCTTCGGCTCCGCCGAGTGCTTCGCGGAGGTGCTGCGCCCACTCAGGCGTTCGGTCGTTGCTCTCGCTGGGATAATCCCCCACTTTAGAACCACTTCCGGGTCCTGCGTCGCTCCGGAAGCCCGCAAATTCCGGAAGCCAGTGTAACCTTGCTTCGGCTAGAAAAAGGGAAGGTTTCCAGAGAATGTTTCTGAAAAAGTTACGCGGAGCGTGGGCGGTTCGCAGACTCTTAAGGTCAGTGTCTGCCCGAGAGCGAGCCCAGGGCTGCCCCGCGCGGGAGGTCCCAAGCGTCGCGACCGTGTGACGCTCTCCTTGGTCCAGCAGCCCTGTTGACTGGCGTCGGAAGCAAATCAAACTTCCTTAGAATCGCTCCATTAAGAAAATCAACACACCGAACCTCTGAATTGCATTCAGTGACATTTTAGAGGCAAACTTGAGATACTTTCCCTCGCTCTTGGAAGCCGCTCGTCCAGATATTTATTATCAGTAGTTTAGAATCGTTCAGTATGCAGTCTTCTTATTTTTATAAAATACGAGGGTTCATTATAGAGAGTTGTGTTTTCTTTTGTGCCGAAAGAAAATGGGTGTAACCTAAGTATTTTGCGCTTTTGAGAGTCCACAGACTTAAGAACCAGTTTTAGTTTTCTGATGGTGAGGAGGTGTTAAGAATTTTGTTACAGAATTGTTTGTGAGAAGCTTTTCATTAACTTAAGGAACGTGACAGTCATTATCATTTTTTCTGAGACCATAGAAATTGTTGTTTATTTAGGTACCATTTTCCATACACCGAACAGTTAGCTTAAGGGCTTTTTACGAAACGAGATGAAGTTGTTGAAATTCCGTATTGTTACCAGGCGCCTCTTGGTGATTTGTTATCTTGAGTTTTAAGCAGTTACAGGGAGCCTATGGCTAACCCCCCACACAGACATACACAGTTTTGTAAACACTTTCCAACTAGTGTGTCACCTTGATTTAAATCTGAACAGAATGAATTTGGGGTGAATGCCTTTTCTTTTATCTCTTCTCTGATCTCTTCCATATTAGGAGTTACTGGATTAGAATTTCATTATTTTGAACCAAAAGATTTGGAAGAAAAACTGCAAAATTAATTACAGAGTCAACAAAAGAACCTTCTTTTTTCTTTCTTTAAAAAGAAAAAAAAAAAATGAAAGCAAACAGGACATAGAATTTGATACTAAACAAAAATCAAGAGACTCAGGTTCTAGTCCTGATTTTGGCTGGCGTTTGAGCACCTTTACTTCTTGGCCTTATTCACCTCATTCTTAGAAATTAAAGGTAACATTCGGTCTGTGGTTTTAAACTTGTTCCATCAAAGAACTGTAGAAATTTCCTGGAACCATGCTGAGGAAAGACAAAGCAATCAAACTCGATTGTATTTTAAAAAGGGCAGTTATTTATGTGTTCCTCTTTTATAACAGCGTTCTTATGAAAATTTAATTTATACCATCTAATCTACTTTTCTTTCTAGCATTAAAATTATGTTCCTTAGGACAGGTATCATTTGTATTCAACATGCATTCACTTGATTGTTACAGTTTTCTAAAATTATGCCCATATTAATTTATTTGTTTTATAGATGTTTCAAGTCCTTTATTGTGATCAGAATCATAACTCCTTATTTTCTCTATTCCCCATACTCAGCCATAAAAGTTTTGCTCATATATAGGGCAGTTATTTTCCATTTTACAAGTTCAGGAGCTACACCTTAAAATCTCAAAAATTTTAGCCAGCTAGTCTGCCTACCATGAGAGCTTTGATAAGGTTCTAGGTCCTAGCCCCTTGCTTTCCTCACAGCATCAAGTAAGGTCAAAGTTACTATGTCGCCCTTGCATACCGGAATGCAAATGATAATTGTATTCATGCTCTTGTAGCACTAGAAAAATATGTGCCATATGCACAATCTTTATTTCTGGATGAAAGTTCTACTCTGAATTTCCATTTTTCCCCTCTTGATGTGGATTGGACAACCAAGAAGCAATTGTATGTTTCCTTTATCTTTTTCTTATGAAATTATAGTATATGTAAATATTCTGTGCTCCACATCCACCCTTCATAATATATAAGACACCTAAGGAGAAAAATCCTGATTCGCTCCATTTGCCCCATCTCTGGTGTCCAGGCACTGACTTCTTAAGCCTAATCTTGTGGTTTGTGTACTTAAGTGGCAAGGAAGATAATGCCTGTTGATCGTTCTGATATGTGCCCAACTATCAAAATACCCTTTTCTATATTGCTTTTCTAATATATTTTCTTTTTAATCAGAAATTTCCCTTCTTTTCTTCCTGAAAAGAAGGTGAAATAAAATTTCATCCAAGTGGGCCTTTCTTGTTTCTTAGTATTAAAAGACAAAAACCAATAAATAGCTCCCAAGTAATTGTTTTGAGCATGCCTTTCCAGAGTTCACTGGATAAAATTGGCATGTTTGTAATAGTTAAAATGAATGGTCACACCTCATTTTTTATCTGTGTATTTCCTTTGTTCAAATTTGACAGTAAATCCTTTTGAATGCTTCTGTGACCACCTGTAGAGAGAGAAAAAGGGGAGGGAATGTGGATGTCCTGCATCCTAGTCAGTTTAGACAACTTCACCACATCTCTATAGTTTCTATTCCCATCTATTGTGAAATTGGAAATTGTAATTGAATAACAAGACAAAAATATTTGCTGTGTGTTTTGTGCTATTAAATTTTATCAGAGTGTACTAAATACCCATTTTTCTAACTTCTTAAGGAGAATTTCTCAATTTTTCTAATATTTTCCAAAACTTCACTGAGCTACACCTTGAATTTAGGTGGTTAATCTTCTTAAACTTGAATCTTTATCTTTTTTTAAAAATAGAGATGATAATAATACTGTGTTATGAGGCTGCCATGAGAAAATGTAAAGGACGTATATAGTTCTTCACACATAATATATGCCACATAAGTAGTTCTTTCTATTCCATTGTTAATGCCTATTGTTCTTTTGGGGATATTTCCACTTTTTCTTGTGCCATAAAAGATGCAATTAAATGTGCAATCTACTAATTTTCGAGTCATTTGAAATTCTCTTCTTAAGCAAGTAGATGCTAAGACTTTTCCCAAGTTTATAGAATATAGTATTTTTTAAAGATCTAGTTGTTTCATGTGTTTAATATCCTTGTTTGCTAATTCCTGAATTATTTTGTAGTACATCATGCCTCCACTCTAAGATGCCTCTTATCTGTGAGTCTTGCGGTACCACCCTAAAGTGTTTATTTTTTCTTAATAGGCCTATCACTGCTTTGTCACTCAGCTCAGGGTTCTTCCACTTTTATCAGTGTAGGTTTACAAACACATGGGATAATATATCTGTCCCAAGCATCCTTAGTTTAGAGTAGAAAAGAACATCCTGGTGTTATAAGGATTGAATGATTATTTAATTTTGTGCAATGTAGTTAGCTGTAGTAGTCAATTAGCACTTAGTAACCGGTGATTGCTGTGTGCTTACTTCTATTACAGACTAACAAGTTCCTTGAGATTCTCTTAATGTCCAGCTCTTATTTGGTATAAAGAATCTTTCCTACATGCCCTGCTCAGATTTCTCTACTTTATCCTTTCCAAACGTGTTGTTGAGGGGCCTGGGAGATGGCTCAATGGAATAAGTGCTTCTTTGGCAAGTACAAGAGCCTGAGTTTAATCCCTGGTTCTGCCAAAAAAAAAAAAAAATGTTGTTCAAACTAATATTGTTCAATATTACCATTTCTGGAATTGAAAGTGGCTTAAAAAAAAAAAAAAGACAAGTAAACCTTCTTCCAAGATTTCTTAAAATTTCTGCCAGGAGGGCCGGGGAGATGGCTCAGTAGAATAAGCGCTTCCCTGACAAGTGCAAGGGCCTGAGTTCAATCCCTGGTTCTGGAAAAAAAAAAAAAAAAAATTTCTACCGGGATTTTTAGGTAGACTATTTTTATAGTTCCTTTTTCTTTCTTGTGAATGAAGAATGTAGTATGGTAAATGAATTGTCCGGAGTCTTACAATCTGTTGATCCTAGACTGCAACACAGAATTAATCACAGCCTGTTTACCCTTCTTCCAATATTCACTCAGCATTAGATTTTGTTTTTTGCATTATGCCTTTTCTGCTACAGACTCAGAAATACCAATTGTATGGAAGCCTCATTCTTCTTTTAAAAATGTATTTATAAAGTTTGGTCAAGGTGTTTTAAATTGTTTTAAGGTTAAAAATGCTATTTTATATTAGTTTCAGGTACTTGAACAAATGTACCGTAGCTAAAGTAAATAAGGCACTCATTTATTATGTAAGACTAATCATAGTCTTTGCATTTGTATTTGTTTTGAGTTTCTTCATGTCTCCTAATGAAAAAAAAATTCTATCATTTGTGGCAAGTTATTTATCACTGTTTGTCTTTTTGGAAAACATATACTATTTGGAAATTTATTTTTCATATTTTATAAAAGTTTTATCAAACCCACTACTGCTCCCATAAAGGCAAAATCAGACTCGGATTTTAAGGAAGTTTGCATTGAAGGAATTTATTGAGCTAATATCTTTCACATAATTTTAAAATTGAACATGACTTCTTTATAGCAAATGAGCAGGATTGGGATTTATAGTTTCAGCTATCTATAAGCATTATTTACCTCTTAGTTTGTTGAAAAGGAGGAACCACAAGAGTAGTGACAACTCACTGAGTAAGTCTGTGGCAGAAGTGGGATTTGAACTTAAGAGTTGATTTCTAGGCTTATTCAGAGTGCCAGAAGTCAGAGTGTCCTCAGAGGTCTCAGCCATTGCTTTTTCTCTCCTTCCTGTGTTTGAAATGTGTTCTGGGAATCAGTGTCCTGTTAAATCCCTTCTTGATGCATGTCCCATTTATTAGTATTGATTTCAATACAATGGACAATAAATCTATTTGACTGCACAAAGGAAATAAAATAGTGGAGTGTAGATTCAAAACTTAAGATCTCTAGTCATAGAATTTAATTTAGTGACCTCATAATACGAAATTTTAGTCTAAAACTTAAACATCTAGTGAGAAAACATACGTGGTCAATTTTGACTGTTAGAATGCTTAAAATGGTATGAAAGTGATACTGTTATATTACAAATCAGTTGAGTATTGTCTACAGAGAAACAGCTTGGCAGGAAGTATATTGGTGCATATGGTAATTTAGAGGTTAATTGGAAGCCACGTTTCTGCTAACAAAGTTTACAATACTGTAAATTTAAATGTAGAATTTTTGTAGGCAGTATGCATTGACAAATATGTTTAATGGTAATATATCTAGTACTGAGTCTTGGGACAGGTCAATAATAATGTGTATATTGATAGCAATGTAGGAGATGTTACTTGGTGCTATAGCTAAAAATCCATGTTATGCCCTTAATCATAATTACATTAACATTGACAGGCCCTTCACAATACCCACATTATTATTGATAGATTTCTGTCAATAACATGTTTTTAAATAAAATATATTCATTCATGATTTGTACTATGCTCTATAGTAGCTCTAAAATATATCCTGAAGATTTCCACTTTCCTCAGTGAGATAAAGTCATTTGTTTTGTTTTCTGAATGTGAAATAGATGGAAAAGTTCTTATTTTGGGGAATGAAAAGCATAAAATGAAAACATGGGCTGTTTAAGAGATAAGGTTGTATATGTTGCTTTTTTGTAAATGAATTTTCAAGAGTTTCCTTTTTTTTCCCCCTGTGGGGGGAAAAAAAAGGTTGTGTGACATGTCTAGTGATAAAATGTCAGCAGGAGATCTTTTTAATAGTTTTTAGTGCTGGATCATTCTGTCTTAAACATATTTATGTGACAAGTTAATCACACTAACTCTAGTAGGCACTATGCTTTTTATGTATTCGTGATTTTGCTTTAAGCTTCTTTGTTCACAATGTAGTAGGATCCTTCTTTAATACTAAATTTTGTATTTCCAAGTTTTAATTTTGTCTTTTTGCATGACTAATAAATATGTCCCCCGGAGTTAACTTCACAAACTTCAAGTTAGACTAGCTTGAAAAATTAGGGGCGGGGTAACAGGATTGAGTATTAAAAAGATAAAAAAGAAAAAACTACTATTTATTTTGATATTCTGAAAAAAAATTGAACTTGTGTTTGAATTCAGAACAATCTCAACCCCTATAAAATAGTTAACTGTTTTTTGTAACTACTCAAGTTTGAGCCAGCATTTATGAATCTAGGTACTAATGTAGAGCCAATAATTTGGAGATTGTTAGACCTTTCATAGGGTCTTATAAGCAAAGTGGAAACAGACTGACCAGTGGTTGGACATTGCTGTTGTCAATCAGTGTATCACAGGTTTTAAAGTACTGTAGCCTGATTTGTTTTAATCCAGAAAAGTAAGGATAATGTAATCTTGTTGATTTCCATAGCTCTTAATGAAGTTAAGTTACTCTGATTTACCAGCAGTTGGTTAGCATTTTAGTTAAACTCTGAGTTGTAGGCATCTTATAATTGATCTTGGTAAATAATAGTTTTTGACTCATTAGACTATTAGGTTAATCTTTTAAAATTTATAGTCTGTAACATCTCTTCTCTTTAGTGTATTCATACCTACAAAATCAATGCAATTGCCTTAACTTAGGTGCTTTTTACAACGTGGTCAGATTGACCCTTCACCCAGTCTCTACTGCTAGGCCCTTCTCTGGTTATAGAAGATAACTTGTCTCTTTGCTTCCAGATAACAGATGGTACCACATTGATGAGGGTTAAATAACAGAGGACACATAAAGCACATGATAAAATTCATTCCCATATATCCTGACTAGAGCATAGCCAGGACACTGCATGTTTCAGGGCTTTTATGGAAGCTGTTCCCTTGTCCTAACTGCCATTTTTCTCTTTTCTGTCTGGAGAGTTTGATGACCCTTGTGTTTTGTATTTTGGGATCCATTCTTTTTCTTCAGCAATCAATAGTCAGACCTGATTACACTAACATCCTATTTCTTTAAAAATATTGAATATAAAGAAGGTAACTGGTAGTTATGTATATTTAGATCAAATCTCTGGTACGTAGGAGAGTTTTTGGCATTAGGTGCTTAATAAATTTTGGTTCAGTTGATTAACCATCAGAGAGTCAGAAATTGCTTAAATATTAACTGCAGAATAATTTTATGTGATTTGAAGGCATTTATTGCATTTTTTCTGTTTCATACCAATTATAGACAGATCTTACCACTGCAGTGGAGAAAAAGGTCTTATATAATTGTCATTATCTAGTTATTTTCATTTGTTTAGCGTCTCTAGCTCCTGGGCATTACCCTTGTCTACAGCCAGTGCACTATTGTAGAATATCTATACCTGCCAGAGGGGGGGGAAAAAGGGGGGAGTTGAAGTGGGAGTGAAGGAAAAGAGGAACTGAATGTGGTATATTAGTGATGAGCCTATGTTTGGATGCTTGTCCTGGACTACCTGTGCCATTCCCTGTGGACAGAAGCCTCCTGGAGTCTGATACTATCAGAAGTGTTCCTGACATGTCTTTACTGCTAGATAACAGGCACAACCATACTGATGGGGCACAGTGTCCTGGGAGTAAGTCATGCTGGGAGCAACTCATCCCCATTGTCTAGAAATCCCACTGCTTCATCTCTTCTCAGACAAGATGCAAGTTTAGGCTGGACTGAGCTCTTCTGGACAGTGTCAGTGTCCCCTCTGTCCTGGTGCTTCTATTTATACACATAATGATGACAACAAATTCCTAGTTTAATGGTCACAGTTGTATTTTAGTGATAATAGTTCTTGGAAAAAAATTTTTTGATGTAGGTTATGTAAGGCATTAACATGAGTACTAATGAAGATTTTAGTCTTTCAAATGAGATTTGCCCAGATCAACTCAGTCTTTTATGCCTATCTCTATCCAGAGTAGCAACAATGTAGTAATAATCCTGCTTTACCATTTTCAAGCCACTTGGATAACATTATCTTTAATATCAGCAACTTTGTGAGGTAGCTGTTGATTTTCAGCTTCTAGGAGAAGAAAATGAACCCAGTGAATTTTTTAATATTATATAACAAGTGGAAGAGCAAGAGCTTTAGCCAGAAACAGTTTTAATCTGCTTTTTCCTATACTGTGTTATAGTTGCCTGTGTAGAAACATAGAGTATAGGAGAATTATACCACTTGACTGAACTATGTTGTATAATGGACAATGTTTGTTTTATATTGACTACTAGACTAAGTCACAGAAATGGCTAAAATTGGAAAATAAAAGACTACCACAATAATAGAGAAACAAATTGTTCATCTCCAAAAGCAAAGGCTGAAGAGCAATTTAATAATAAGTCTTTTGTCTATAAAAGTGTATTATATAGGGAAGAGAGCAAGCTCAGCTGTTCTTAATCAACACTGAGGCCAGGCCTAGGGAGAAAAAAATGTTAAACTGTAACAGAAGGGATAAGAATTTTTTATAAGTATTGTTAAATAGTGGATCTGTTAGAGACTGTGTTAAGTCTCCTTTTCTGGCTTTCATTAAAAATTCCTGTCTTTCCTAAGTGTTCTGAAGTGTGATTCCCCCAGACACGAGAGTTTTGAAACACAGGATACTTCTGAGAAACCTCTCTCTTCACCAGTTTCTCACTATCAGTAAGGAACCTGAGGAAGAGATAGAAGTTTTCTCTCACCATCCAAGGTCACCATGATGTATCTCAGTAGTAGACTGATTAGCTACCAAACTACTGGTTAGTAGCATGGACGTTCAGCCAACATTTATTGAACAGCTGCTCCGAAACTTTTATGGTTAATTCTCTGAGATGTTCATCCATCACAATCTGCAACTGTTAGGACACTAGTAATTAAAGATACATAAATTGGCACCACTGGCCCTGTAAGGTAAGCCAAATATTTCATCGGATACTCAAAACAAAAGGTAATCTAATCCAACACCAAGCGGATGGGTGTGAAGAGTAAGGGTTTTGGTGCTGGATTTCTGTTGATATCTAATATGGTCAGAGCTTTCCAAAAGTAGTTTCCTTATACTGGCAAGATAGCTTACTGGACTAAGCACCTGCTTAGGCAAGTGCAGGGGCCAGGGTTTGATCCCCAGTATTGCATGTCACACCAGCTCTGTCCCCAGGCATACTGACCCAACCACCCAGACCGCACATGGTGGCACAGCCCTGTGATGCCAGCACTGGGAAGGCTGAAAACAGGAGGATCACTACAAGTCTGAGCTGCATAATGAGACCCTGTACAAGATACATTAAAAAAAAAAAAAGTTTCCTTGCACGTTGCTGACCACTGAATGGAAATATGTGGAGGATGCAAAGTTGTAGATACTGTTATAATGGAAGAGTTACTTATATTTTCCCAAATCCTTAGTAATTGTAGAATTTTGCTTGAGAAAAACTGAGATAGGTATGAAAGTCACATTGTAGGTAGCAGATGCTTTGAGAAGTAAGTGTAGGAAAAGGTACTTTATGCTAACTGGTCTACATTCCAAACTGGGAAAAATAGATGTATTCCCATAACTAAAATCACAATACCTGTTTTAGGACTTGAGTGGCACAGATAGTTGCTATCAGAGATTTAAAAATGCTAATAATCAGTAGAAACTAGGATCGTTGAAGGTTTCATGGAGAATTTCAGAATGTGAAGGGTAGATAGTGTAGAGCAGTGGGACTAATAGGCAGAAAGATAGGTATTTTAGGTCCAGGAGAAAAGACACAAAGGGGGGGACTAAAAGATGGCCTGCAACTAAAGACTCCATTGGGGAACGGTGGGATATATTGTTGCAAAGATGGAGACAGGCCTGCATACTTTTTCTGAGATCTCTATCCCCTGAGTAATGAGGTAAGAAGTAACTTGTTAAGTGTAAGCAAGTATGTTTATAGATTTTCGTTAGCATATGCTGTTTTTAAGAGGTAGTATTCTTTGAAAAAATTTCCCCCTTCAGTTATATAATTGATGTTTATAAATTAGAAAAATTTATTAATTGCAAGAAGGTGAAAACAGTAATCATACTCTTTTGTGTGCATAATTTGAAATTCTTGCCTGTTGAGATAAGTTTTGAAATTTGATGTATCTCAGAACCTCCGATACCATACACTTATATTGTTGCCCTAGTTATTTTTTTCTTTTCTGCCTTCTAGCTCCTTTCTAGATCTTCCTTATTATGTGGAGAGTTTTATAAGTCTGAAGTGCTTCTAGTAGAAATAATCTATTTAAGTCTACTTGATCTAATTAAATGCTAACATGAGGAAAGCTGTACCCCAAGCAAGTAGAACCTGTCTACTTACAGAACATTCAGCTTTTTTCTAACAATATAATCTTATTTCATAGTTTTTACTGATATAAAAATACATCTATGATAAAGATCCATATATCTTTGGACATTCAGTATTTCCACATGTCTTTATTTCTGCATCCCAAACACCTGTTGTGATTACAGTGTACTGATAGCAGTACTTACAGTGTTTGAATCTCATAAACTATTTAATAGAAGAAAGGAAAACTTGAATCCCTGAAAAATTTATAATCACTTGTGTGGATACAGAAATTAGAACTAACCAGAAGTTAGTTGGAGGTCTGGCATCCAGCATTGTGCTTTCTGGGTGATATGCAAAAATCGAATAGATTTTGCATTGAAATGTACTAGCTCCATGGTTCTTAACATCACCAGGTCATTTGTTATAAATATAAATTCTTGGCTCCCACTGCAGATCTACTGAGTCAAAAATTTGGGGAATGAAGCCCAGCAATCTGACAAGTTCTCTGTGTGATTCTGATGAGTTCTGATGAGTTTGAAAACCACTAGACTAGAACAGCAGTGACACTGCATGCAACCTCGTGCTGGGGAAGACTACAGCATTATAAAACTCTCCACTCACATTTTCCCTCATATTCACATAACTACCCACTGAATTTTCCTATTTAGATGCCTCTTACAAGTCCCTGATCTCTAAAACTGCATGTATGATCTTTTCTGTCAGATTTCTACCACTTCATCTATTTCTAGTTTCAGAGAACTATATAGGTATTAATTCAGTGTGCTCATGCCAGTACTGTGTTGTGCTGTGCTTGGTTTTATTTAATTCTCCTCACAGTCCCAGCCCTACCACCACATAGCTTTCAAAGGTACTTTCTTCCTCTTCATCCCCACTGATACTTTTCTAATTTAGACCATCATTAGTTCCTCACTAGATTATTTTAACAAGTTTTAACTGATCACGAGGTCTCCAGGCCTTCTCAGTCTGACACATTCTCATGGTGGCCAGAACATGCAGTTCAAATGGAAATCTGATTAGTCTTTTGCTTAAAATTACTCAGATACTCCCCTTAACCTTTTGTGATGAAATGCATCCTCTTTTAAGGACCATTTGGATCTGTCTTCTCTGTTTTGTTTTCCAGCCATCTCTGTCCTTGCACCTCTGACTGCTCTGCCATTTCCTGTACTTGAAGTACTATTTTAATTTTACGAGACTGATACTACTAATCCTTACTAAAGGCTATTTAGACACTGCCTGTCTGAGAAGATTCTTCTTTCTGTGTGGTGCCCTAAATTTTCCCTTGTGTACCATTTATTCCAAAAGTTCTGTAAATGCCTTGTTATGTAACATAGCCTTGCTTTTCTCATCTTTCCACCTTACTACATTATAGGTCCCACAAGGATTAAGACTGATACAGTATCATATCACTACCTCTCAAACATTAGCTGATAGAATTTGAATACACCACAAACTTTGTGAAATCATTTTTTTTTTTTTTTTAATTTTAGGGAAGGGTCCACAGGGTGTTCAGGGTCTCCCTACTAGATCAGATCTGCCTGTTTACAGCCTCCCAAGAGCTGGTATGAAAGGCACGTCCACCACGCCTAGTCTCTATTGATGTCTTACCACACCCCGGGGGCAGGGCCGGTATGGCAGGCCCGGGGATTGAACCCCTGGCCCTTGTGCCTGCTTGCAGGTGCTTTAATTTGCTGAGCTATTTGGCCAGCTCTATAAAATAAATGCTAACCTGTAGTCTGGATATGGTAATTTGAAATAGTTTTAAAGGTTCATGGGTAGAACTTCTATTTTCTACCACTTTCCTTTCATTATGTCTATTTATTCATTCATCTAGTATTTGTAGAATGCCCTGAGTATACCAGGCAGGAACTGGTAGTTTCTATGATTGTGTTGTGATATTATGCAAATAATCATTACAACAGAAGGAAATGGACAGTAAAAAGCAGTTATGTACAGAGCATAGACTCCACAAAGGAGGAAAAGTGGTATACCAAAGGAGCAACTAGGAGCAGCTAGTCCAAATTTGGAGATTTAGGAGGAGGTGATGCTTGTGACGGTAGTTTCTCAGTTAAAGAATAAGAATATATGTTCTGTGCAGAGGGAACAATAAAATCCACTAGTGAACTAGAGAACATGGTATTTTGTGACTTCGGGCAAATTGTTTTGGAAGGAAAGCAATCTTTAGGTAGGTCTGGGAAGGTTTCTGTTTCAGAAAGATTGCAGTGAGTACTCCACTGAAGAGAGGAGAAAGTGGATAGACCAGTTAGATGAAATCCAGCAGGGAAATGAGAGCATCCAGAGTATAGGAAAAGAGTTGTGGCAGATGGAGGGTGACAAATGCATTAGAAGAATATTTTGGACAAAGAATCAATGGATTGGGCTAGAAATGGACTGAATTGTTGGTGTGAAGAAAGGGAACTGTGTCTTTCTAAAATCTTCTTTCTATTCTGTAGCTCCTGGTAAGAGTAAGGTAAAGATTTCAGAAAAGAAAGTGCAACCAAGATTCCCACAGCCATAGCTATAGGCTGTCAAATCAAGAAGGAGCTGCAAGAAGGGGAAAAGGTAAGATCTCCTCAGAAAATACATTTAGCATTTAGAGGTGAAAAACATCCCTGTTATCTAATATGATGGAAAGCAGTATCAAATGACTATTACTACAACTGTTGCTTGATGCTTATTTTTGTGGCATGTACTTGAATTTGTTAATGATAAAGGCTTCTGCCATTCAGTCATCTAGGATCTGTATCAGTTAAGGATCACTAGCAGGACACATTTAGTATAAATTATAGGTGTGTATATGACATAAAGGATTTATAGGGTAGGCTTACAGAGTCAAGTATGGAAAAACACAAAAGGGCTCTATATGCTGGCATTATAAAGGATCCAGTCAAAAACTGAAGGCCTGGAGTCCATTGCAGAGCCCCATGTGAGTTCATATCTGGAAATTGAACAGTCTGTGCTGGAAGCCTGGAGATGGATGTCCCACAGATAATAGCGAAGAGTGGATCTCCTCCAAGAAGCAAAAGCGAGGCTTTCTTCTTTCTCTTTTTATTCCATCCAGACTCAAGCCCATTGGTTGATGTCACTTAAACCCCTTCCCTCTTCAGCAAGTCAGTCATCCAGACACACTCAGAACTATGCCAAACCAATCTAGGCATTTCTTGTTCAAGTTGACGCCATAGTTAACTATCATACATCCATGGAGGTATTATTGAAGCTTATGTTTTAAAAAGCTGTGCTGTCCAGCATACTACAAAGTTAATAACATACCAACTTTATTTTAGCATGTACAGTGTATTTTTCAGTCCTTTTACCATATAACAAATAACATTCACAAAGCAACTACACTGAGGATAGCAATGTGTAATACTAAAATCATACTTGAAATATCTATCATTTTGGTCTTCTGTATGCTTACCACTTCTAATGTATCAATTATTGCTATACTCTCTTTAACATAAATTTTTGTAAAAAAAAAAAAAAAAAAAAGAAAAGCTAATAAAATAAGAGATAAGAGAAAAATGTCATAGGAGTGTCCTGCTACAATGTTGTATATGGTTTGATTTCTAAAAAAAAAAAAAATAATAACATTCAACATCTTTTTCCCCCAGTTATATAGAGCTATGATTGACTAAAAATTGTAGATATTAAATGAACAATATGATCTTATATACATGTATATGCATTATAAAATAGCTGCCATAATCAAATTAATTTACACAACCATTGCTATCCACCATTAATTATTGTGTCAAATACAGAATTTTTCATATTATAACTGAACCTTTCAATTCAGCATCTCCCCATTTTTCCTAAACCTCTGCAACTAGTATTTTAGTCTTCTATAATTTACATATGTTTAGATTCTACACATATAAGCAAGATCACACAAAGGATTCATTTTTGAAACTTAAGTATGCTTTTTGGTCATAGTTCTGACTTGCTAGTTTATTAGTAAAATTTAAAATTTCTAAATTAGTCTATAGGCCTGGGGATACAGCTCAGCTGCATAAGCGCTTGCCTGGCAGTCACAAGGTCCTGAGTTTGATTCCTCGTTCAAAAAAAAAAAAAAAAAAAAAAATTAGTCTATGTGTGCAATTAAAACACATTGTTTTAATTGCATTGGGTAGCACAGATTTTTTTTTTTTCTCCAAATGCCTTCAGGCAGGTTTGTGGGGATCGAACAAAAATAAATAATATCACTTAATATCTACAATTTTTAGTCAATCATAGCTCTATATAACTGGGGAAAAAAGATGTTGAATGTTATTTTTTTTTTTTTTTTTAGAAATCAAACCATATACAACATTGTAGCAGGACACTCCTATGACATT
>NDGM011199345.1:0-11885 GCA_002564305.1 Octomys mimax
GATCAAACTCCTGGCCCCTGCACCTGCTTGCAGGTGCTTTAATCCACTGAGCTATTTGGCTGGGCCTTGTTAACTATTTTTAGATAACTTTTACTTTCTAAATGTCCTGTTTTGGACGAAACATCACGTGGTCGCACTAGTAACCCACTGTAGCCTTGCTGAAGGGTGCAGCAAATTCACAAGCGCACACCACCCCCCGGAAAGTAGCTGGGGGGCAGAATGAAGGCTGCACATGTTTGCTTTATGCTCAGCACAAGTGATTATGCTTGATGAGACAGTGTTTCTAAGCATCTATACATGGACACCTCTGTCTGGCAAAGAGAAGTCTTGGGAATAGGTATCTATGGAGCAAGTCATTTGTAATGTAAAAGAAGTGCTGTGCTCAAAAGAACCCAAGGAGACCACACACTTCTCGGGGAAGCAAAGGCCAGAGCTGCCCGTACACTGGTATGGACAGATCTTGTTTGCAGCTGCCTACTGCTAGTCTGCGGGCCTACATTAGTTACCACTGCCAAAGCCTCATGTTTTAAATCTGTAAAATGAATGCAGTAACCAGGGTCCTATTAGGTTGTTGTGAAGGTTGGGTGAAGTAGCGTGGAACTTGGCTCATGGTAAGAGTACAGGGCCTCACAGTGTTTCTGATCCGCACTCCTGTCATGCCATGTGGCCCTCAGCTCTCGATGGGGTAATCCCAGTTATTCAGGAGGTCGAGGTAGGAGGATCAAAAATTCCAAGACTCTCTGCTCAACTTGGCAAGACCTTGTCTTAAAATTGGAAGGAAGGAAGGAAGGGTAGGCGGGCTTGAGGTGTAGTTCTTGGATAGAGGGCCCTAGGTTTAATCCCCAGTAGCAAAACAAAACAGAAAAACTCCAGGGCAGGCTAATTCAGGTAAGTTATTTTCCATAGACAGCCAGCCCGCCATTCAGCCAACAGAGATGCTGAGTGATAGTGTTACAGCCTTTTGTTTTTACTTCAGAGAATAAAAAAGTCATATGGGTTTATTCCTAAATGTCCTAGAATGATTTCTGGAAACAAGACCAACAAATTTAAAGTGATTAGCAAACATTTTATATTAGCCAAATTATAATTAAAACCTGGGAGTGCAGGTGAATATAGACGAGACTAGCTGTTATTTGCTCAGGGAGAGAAAAAAAAAATAGAGGAGATACAAAGGACAATATCAGAACATTTTGTTGACTGAGTAGAATGAACCGGATTCTAAAGATGCACAGGGATTGTACAGGTAGGGATAGCAGGGAGAAGGTATTTCAGGCAAGTAGGCACTTTGAGGAAGGGCGTAGAGGCAAAAATTGCCACAGTGGGCAGGATTGTGTGCTGGGACCAAAGGGCCAGCTGGGGCATAGCAGAGCAGGCTGGACCCGGCCTGAGAGAACTGGTAGAAAAAGTCAGAGATTCTAGAGTGACCTGCAGCACCTAGCCCAAGTCTAGGGAGTGATCTCTGAGCTCTTACTGGCACTCCTATTTCCAAGGAACAGTTATTACCTCGGGAGAAACCAAATCAAATCATTGGCATTAAGTTCCAAAACAAGGTTTTTGTTTTGTTTTGTTTTGTTTTTTTAGAATTTGTTGCAGAGACAATGTTCTTGCGGCAAGGTTGTTGATTTGCTGGGGAATTATTTTGGAATTCAGACATGGATTCCTGAAGGAAATTGTGCATAAAGTTCATGTTAGATGTGAGAGAGTGAAGCAAATGAAATAGAAGAGCCCGGGCCACCAAATTTGCAAGTGAGATAAAAAGATGACCTGGCAGGATGCGTTAGAACGTGGCCAGTCCCTGAGAAGGGGCCTGTGTGCCTTTTTGGAAGCAGAAGAATGACAGATATCATTTCTAGAATTAGCTAGGATTCAAAGAGTTATAAAGAGATTTTCCTGCTTATTTCTGGTATTTGGCAAACCCCGGAAATATGCGATATGCCACAGTGGAATTGGCACATGGGAACCGAGGGCAGAGAAGACACAGTAAAGGCCTGAATTTTCCCAGGCCCCAGACAGGGATACTAGAAATCTGAGTTGGCCCCAGGTGAGACCACACCCCCATCCCCCATCCTGCTCTGTCACAGACAGGACCGCCTTCTGAACCCCAGGCCTGACACACAGCACCAGAGGGGAGGAAAAAAAAGAGAGAACACTGAATTTAAACCTGGAATGGCTGCTGAGCCATTCCAATGCTCTGTGCATTTGTCAGTCAGGTAGAAATGGAGGTTTCAAGTAAAAATTAGATTCATTGATTGAAAAGTAGTCACCATTTTTGTAGTTGTTGGCTCTCGAAATGCTTCCCAACCCCCAGAGGTCCAGGTAGACTGATCTGACAGGGGAGCTCAGGTTGAAGGAGAGCTGACAGAGAGGGAAGGAAAGCAGGCTCCCAAGAAAGCCAGAAATCTATGAACAGGAGGCCTCACTGAGCTACTGCATGTGAGACCAAATGTTCCCTGCACCAGAGAAGAGAGCTGAACAGATGAAAGAGAATAAACAACAGAAGCTGTCTTGCCTGGATCCCAGGGCTTCAGGGGATGCCTGAGTTTTGTGACCCCCACCAGCATTAAGTTGGCTGTCTGCCATTGTCCTTAGGAACACAGGATAATCTCTGCTAATAAAAGGTGATGTCCAAGCATGGGACTGTCCAGGAGATGCTGTGTCTGTCACCATGAGAGCAGGGCATTGGCCAGCAGGGACCCCATTCTGGCCATGCTGGAAACCACACAAACATCAAAAGCTCAAAACCTTCTTGGCTAAGGGAAATTTCACCAGGCCTCCTCCAGGCCAAGCCGGAAGCACCAGCCCCAAACATGAGGTGCTGTTGCTTCATCTCTCTTTCTGGCCAGTTAGCCACTGGACTTACTACAGTATAAAACTCACTACTCAAGAGACTCAGAGAAACAGGACTGCCGTGACCCCAAAGGTCCCTTCCTTGAAGTCTTTAAATGGCTAAGAGAAACCAAGCCCCAGGAACATTTTTTTCCTCTCGTGTCTCAAATGAAACCAAGGGCGGTGGTTTTAATTTGCTTTCCACGGCAGCTCCTAGGTGATCTTTCTTTCTGTTATTTGAATCAGCTGGCGTTAGCATGTGCCTAAAGAAATAAGAGCAATATGGAGCTGGCCAAGAGAGATGGTGTTACCATACATGGAAGTAGGAAGGGGGTCTTTTCTTCAGAGACCTCGGAAACTGACAGTGGCTATGGGCACTTTTGGTTTCAATTAAAATGTATCAGACGACATGCTGGTGCCTAATTTAATACTTTTCTGCTTTCTTATCCTATTAAAATGTGAGAAATTGCAAAGAAAAGGAACTGGTGCTTACCCCAGCTCTAATCCAATATTACAACTCAAACAACACTGCCAAACTTGGGAAAGAATCCTAACATTGGGATGATGCCGCCCGTCCTGAGCCATGCTGTCAGGGGTCCCTTCATTCCCCCTTCACTTCTCTCACCTCTTCCTTTCCCGGCCTATAGCTTAATGGCCATCTACCTTTGTACGACCACCCAAAAATTGAAATGGCAGATCCTGTGGAAGACTGGAGGTTACACAGCGCAGGAGGCTCCATTCCAAGCAGTTTCATTTGCTGCTGCTTTCTCTTTACAAAAGCACTGATTTTTATTTATTTATTTATTTTCTCCCTGAGCTCCTATAAAAAGAAATATCGCTAGCCACTCACAGATGCTGGCAGCCCAATTCAAGGAGATTGGATTACTGAAGGCTTTGCAGAACAATTGCGAGACAAAAAAGGGTGGTCGGTGAGCTCCAAGGAAATTAAATACGTTTATCTGGAAAAATACAAGCACACAATTGGGCTTCAAAGGAACATAAATACACTAGCAGACTGTGACAATCTGGGTTCCCTTTCAGGAATGGAAAAGAGGCCAGTAGCATTCACTCATGGAACCCTTGGAGAACAGGAAGTTTGCTGTCTGTCTCAGTGGGAATAAATGCATGAGACATCTTAGTAGGTGTGGGGGCAGGTGATGGGGAAAGGGGGGCTTTGGGACATTTTTCTCTTGCTTTCTTCTTGGGGGCCCAGCTTAGTTATCTGGGTTCTCTGGTTTCTGTTGAGAGCATGAAGGCCAAAACTGAATATGGGAGTTGGATAGTGTCTCAGAGATGCTGCGGAGGAAGCTCATCCCTGATCCAATGAGAAACTCATCCGGATGTCAGAAAGCATGATCGGCGACAAAGGCAAATGGTGACCCGATGAGTCCCCATCGGAGGAGCGCAGCAATTATAAAGATGACAGCCCACCTCTGTGTGGAAGCTGAGCAAAGGTGAAGTGGATCAATCACCAGTTCAAACATTTGACGTCTTGTTCTACTGGACAGAAAGGAATTTGATGAGCTGAATTGGGAGCCTGTGCCTAGAACTCTTGCCCCTTGTCACTCTGGAGATTCCTGGTGTGGCAAGCTGAGCTCTGTGATCACATCTGTGCAGCCTGATGGATCCAGTGATTGAGGGCTGGGAAGGGCAAGGGCCCTGGCTTCATATGGGCTTGGGCACTGTCACTTGTCAGCCATAGAGATAATCGCTTAACTTCTTTTCACTTTGGTAATTGGCAGGAAAAATAGAAGTATGAACTGTGTTTTGTCACAAAGTAACTATAAGGGTGGAATTAAATAACACGGAACCAGGCATGGAGCACATGCTGTCATCCCCTACTCTGAAGGCTGGGTCAGGAGGACCACATGTTCAAGGCCAGATGGGGAATTTAGGGAGACCTGGTCTCAAAATATAAAAATCTAGGGATGTCTCTCAGTGGAAAAGCACCCCTCAGTTAAATTTCCAATACTGGGCAAAGTCATGTGGAAACCTAACTCATACTAAACAGTCATCAAGTCATCCTCATATCTACAAAGACCATAAACTTTGGAGTGAGATTTACCTAAAATTCCTGTGTTCACTGTGAAAACGTAGGCAATTTAAGATCTCTGAATTTTTGTGTATGAAACAGGGTCTTCTGTATAATGTTGAATGAGGCAGGAAGTATTTTTAAAAATGAGATATTTGAGCTTACATTTTGATACATCATAAAGAGTATCATCACTTTCATTTTGATAAATTGCAAAATTTATCAGAATCTTCTCCCATCTCCCTTCTAGTTGGTGTCTCTTTCTCCTGTGTTTCCACTGTTCTTCCCCCAACCTGCTAGGTGTCTAGCCAACAGATGTCACAAGGAGTGCAGGAAACAGTGTCGAGCTCACTGTTTTAGTCTCAGCAGCACACATAGTAAATCATTTTTATTTTCTGGGAAGATCATATAGGTCATTTTACATGTGGGCATGAGAAAGTGGTATATCCGTCAAGCCCATGGAAATGGAACTGCTTGCTGTGTCTGCACAGATGCTAATGAGCATGGCTTTGAGATGGAAAGTGTTTGAAACCAGATGGGTCCAAAGATCCATGAACTCCTCCAATGCTCCTGATGGTAACATTGCACAGAGCTAGGCACCTAGCACAGTACCTGACTAATGACTCCAAATCCTCTATAAAGATTTTTCAAGGGCTGGGGAGATAGCTTGGCAGTCTAAGTGCCTGCCTGGCAAGTGCAATGCCAGGTACCACATGTTGATTCCTGGTACCACATGCTGTGCTGCTATACCAGCCACCAAAACCAGGCGTGGTGACACATATCTGTAATCCCAGCGTTGGGGAGGCTGAGACAGGAGGATCACCACAAGTCCGAGCTTCAAAGTGAGACCCTGTACCAAATAAATAAAGAAGTTTATAAAAATATTTTTAGAAGATTTGTCAAGTAACATCAAAGAACACTGCCCCCTTCTGTGGACTGTGGCACTGGTCTGGTCTCTGCACGCGTGGATTCCATGCAGCTGTCTCCATGACTTCTGCAGTCTCTGCATCTGCTGAGGGGTGCGGGCCCTTACCACAGCTTTGCCATCCTCTGCTGTGGTCAACCACAGTGCTCCCTGGAGTCTTGTGAGGCTAAAGCACAAGTGCACCCAAATCCAAGAAGTTCTTACTACTCAGAACCAGAGGAAGAGCAGGCGGGTGGGTGGAGATTCACATCTCTTCAAAGGTAGTCTGTTCCTGATTATTATTGCCCTACACAGTTCTAGAGACCGAGAAAGTAACGCATTTGCGTAAGTGAATTATCATTGGTATTTGTGGGCAATCTGTGACAGCCAAGTTAGTGTTCGCCCAACCAGGAGGTTTCTAGAAGAATTCGATTCTGTTTCATCTAATTCCGGCTGGTTGCTTGACCATTGCTGAGACTCAGGCAGACCCAGGTGTCAGGAGCAAATCCCAGTTCCACAGCCATCTGTCTGGGTGGCTCCTGTGTGGTCCCATCTGAAGAAGAGAAAGGAGGGCGTGACACGGTGGCTTCCCAGCTCCTCTTACAGGTGCAGAGGCATCTGGGCATAAGGGATTCCACAGGAAAGGCCCCTTCTGATGGATGGCCGTGTGCTGCGTGAGGCTCTGACTTCTCAGGGATGACGGATGACAGTGTTAAGCGGAGCTGCTGCACTCTCTGAACACTCCCTGCTCCATCTGTTTCTCAGCTATGACTCCGCCAGCAATCTATTCTTGCTTCCACTTTCCAATAATTTCCTAAAAGCACGAATGATATGCAAGCCTCACTCCAAGAAGAAAGAAGAGGAGGAGGAGGAGGAGGAGGAGGAGGAAGCAGAGGAGGAGGACAGGGGGCGGCCCCCCAGCCAGAAATTGACACACTGAAGCGACATCTATGATGATTAACAAGCTGGCCCTGGAATTTGAGGAGCAAAGAAAGAAAGACTGGGGGGCCAATGTGGTGTCTACCTGCATCTTGTTAAAACCTTAGCTCTTCTGAGAAGTTCACTCTGAAAGATGCAGAGTTATCCCAGCACAGGTCCATTTATGACTTTCCGCGCCCAGTACAGGAGGTCCATGTTGTGTATTGCCTGTGTCAGTATTCAGTGCCCCTTCAGCCAGTACAGTTCCCCTTCATCTGCCTGAATTCTTCAGCGGTAATTGCCAAACAAATCTAATTATGGGGTGGACAGAGAGTCCAATATGGATCCAGAACTGTTGGCAGTGCAGCCTTCTACACTTCTGGAATGTCTTTCTCTTTCTGCTTGTTCTTTCAACACATAGAGTTCCTCTTGCGAGCCAGGTACCATGCTTGTGGGTCATAAGACTGAGCGAGGCATGATTCTTCCCTCAAGGAATCCTGATAGATAAATTTAATGTAGTTTTTATATGACCGGAATGATGTATAAAGTGTTATTTATTGTGAAACACAAGAGCAGTATAGCTAGCAGGGTCTGGTAAGATCAGAGAAGTCCTTTAGAGGAAGTGGACCTGGAGCTGAGCCTTTAAAGACTGAGGTTAGGTAGGTCTGTGTCTGGGATGGGATGGATTCCAGGCGTATGTGCCAACAGGAGTAAAGGTACAGAGTAGGAGTAACATCCTATATGCTGGGAACTGTAAATAGTTCTGTGGCGAGAGGAGACATGTCACAGCCAGACTTCACATTTCAGCAAGATCCCTCGGGCAGCTGTGTGCAGGGCAGAGTTGAGGAGGAAACAGCTCCAAGCAAGGAAATCATTTCCAAGGCTGCCACAGTGGTTGAAACAAGACACAGATAGTAGAAGAGGTGGAGAGAAGGGTGAGAAGTTGAAAAGTGTTTAGGAGGTGAAGGCACAGAAAGCCCGTGTATGGAACTGGGGCAAAAGACCAAGTGTAGAAAAATGAGAGAATACCCCAGATTAAGCAAAGATTGGTAAGACTGGAAGAGCAGAGCAGGCAGTAGCTTTATAAAAAGCCAAGAAAGGAGTGTGATTGACAGTATGAAGATCTAAGAGAGGCTGTATAAAATCAGGCCTGGGAATTTTCCAGTAGATTAGAAACAAAATGGTGAGAGCAGTTTGAGTGGTACAAGACAAAATTGCCTGGGATGAGGATTGAATAGGAGGAATAAAAGTAGATTCAGCACTGAATCATTTTCTCCTTTAGATACTGTAGACAGAGCACTTGGGGCCAAAAGCTTTTCAGATGTCCAAATTATGCTTGAGGCCTGAAAAAAAAAATGATTGGCTTCCAGATGCAAAAAAAAAAAAAAAGAAAAGAAAACTGCAAAATTAAATTAAGATATGTTTAATTAAATATCCCCAAGATGGAACATTGTTTCAACTTCATTAATTTTTTAAATTTAATATGGGTAAAAATTTCATCACATTTAGAGATAGTTTTTGGTTAGATGTTTCTCATTTTGCAAACATTCCCTGGTATGCAGTGATTGCTGAGAAATTGCAGCCAGTTGTAAATTAACTGTTTCTTGCCACTCAGTGGTATCAGAGGCGAAATTGTAAAAATGCATTTAATGTAAGATGTGCATTTTCTCCTACCTGCTTTTATGTGGGAAGGGGCCTCCATCAGTAAGCATTTTAAGGGCTTTTAGAGTGTCTTAAACTATCTCTGAAGTAGACAGTGCTTACAGAAAACTTGACCATGGCAGAAAAGAGGGGGAAGGGATGTTGATTAGACACAGTTAGAGGGCCCAGAAGGATGCCTCTTGCTGAAGGAGAGAGAAATATGAGTGAGAAAATACCAGTAGGGAGGAAGAGATTGAAGACCCAGGGGGTGACTGACAGGGACACAGCTGACGTATAGGTGGCAGGATGAGATCCAGGAGAAGGAGCACCCCCTTTCAGAAGCCAGAGGAAAGGAGACCCTTCCCGGAGGGCTGCTCATTTTTCTTATTCTCCTCCTGAAATGATAGAGGAGCCCCGGAGTATCCCAAATCACCTGGGAATGCTCTTTACCTGAGCAGGAAGCCATCCTTAGTGTCATTCTAGTCACTTTGTCTTCACAGGCCTGGTTAGAGAAACGAGTTTGTCCACAGTGTACTGAACAAATCCTGATATGGTTTGTGTCAGGTTGTCCCCCAAAAGTCTCATGCAATCATGGGGTGGAATTCTAGACTTTGTTATTAACTCATGATCCACTGGGATTATGGGTGTGAGTACTACTCCCAGCCTGGAGAGTCTGAATGCACCTAAAGAGAGACAGACTTGCTCTCTGCAGCCACTGTTGCTGCTGCTTCTCCCTTCTGCTCTTGCTCTTTGCCGCTGCCATGAAAGGTTGCTCTCTGCTATGTGCCAGTCTGCCTTGGAGCCAGCTGAGTATGAATTGAAACCTCCAGTAACTGTGAGCTAAATAAACCTTTCCTTCCTTTGTTTTGGGTGTAGGGTATTTGTCCCAGCAATGAGAAAAAGTCACTGGGATACATCCTAATATCCCAGTTCTTGCCATCCCCCAAATGTTGGGCTGGAGCACCTGCCTACAAACCCGGCCAGACATGTTGAAATGTGTTTTCCTTCTTTGGGGTTCCTTTTCATCCCCCATCCAAGGGGATCCTGATGCTACCAGTCAGACGTTGTGCAAAGTGGCTGTAGGTATGAGGAGCAAGTGTTCAAATGAAGCAAAGCGCCTCCCTCCTGGAGCAATTCCCTATCATTAATGATCCCCTGATTTGATTATTCAAGATAGAGGTTCTTGCATTTACTCAGGAACACAAGAGTTGACCATAATCAATAGTTCATCTGATGCATCTACCGTATGAGTCCTCAAAACCATCCCAAGCAGATTCTCAGTGTGGGCAAGGATTGCTACTGTACTCTGTTATTTTAAAAACAAAAACAACAGACACCCACTTGGGGCTTTCTGGGAAGAAGCTCAGTGCATTGTGAAATAGCCAGCCTGGGCTATTTTTCCAGCTTGCCATGGTGCACGAGGCAACATCTAACCTCAGTTCCCACTTGTGGCTCATTTCATAGTGTTGTCTGAAACTTGCTATCCCTGACAACTTGCTATCCCTGTAGCACCCCTGTGTTCACGATGGTTGCATGAGCACTCCAGTGTGCAGCATTCCTGAAGACCAATGAACTGTTATGTCCTTCTAGGCATTTTCCTGGGTAAAGGATGTCTTGTGATTTATGATCGTGGCGCCTGCTGAATGAAGGTTTTACATGTTTATGACACTCCTCCAAATGGTTGGGCTTTTCGAATGCCAAAGGAAGCATTTAGTTATGTAACTAAGCTCACTGTTGGACATTGTGCGAATGATATAGCCATATCATTCTACAAATACGTATTGAGCGTATTCTCTACTTCAGGTATCCTATGAGGCAGTGAGGATGCAACCAGACTTTAAGGTGATTAAAACTTGTAAGGGGCTTCCGAGGATACCAATTTGCAAACTAATTGTAGGCCTGCCTGACTAAACAAAAAATTACCTGGGAAACTTGTTTTAAATACAGCTGTGTGTGTAGTTGTCTCCCCAAAGCCTCATGCACACATTGGGATGACTTCCAGAGTTTGCAGTTAACTCATGATGAAATGTAGGGTTTATGGGTGTGAATGCTACACCCACCCTGGGGTGGGTAATCCGCATACAAAAGTAAGGAAGGGAGAGAGGTTTGCTAGCTGCCACAGCTGCTGTTCCCCCTTTGTTCTTTGCTGTTTTCCACTGCTGTGAACCGCTGCCCCCTGCCCTGTGCCACTCTGCCTTGGAGCAACCAAGTATGGACTGAAACCTCCACTAACTGTGAGCTAAATAAATCTTTCCTTCCTGATTGTGCGTGTTAAATATTTTGTCCCAGCAACGAGAGAAAAGCAACAGAAACACTGACACACTAGGTCTTGGGTAAGGACTGGGAATCTGTGTTTAACAAGCATCCCAGCAAGTTCTGATGGCAGCCAGGTTGGAGAACCAATAGTCTTGGGAATAAAAAGCACTACTTTCCAAGTAAGGATTGTAGTAACTTGTTGAGTATCCCTATTCAAAATGCTTGGAAAACATTTCAAATTTCAGAGCTCTTCAGATTTTGTAATATTTGCAGGTGGGGAGCATTGCTAATCTAAAAATTGGAAATGCAAAATACTCCAAAATCACACCAGGGCTTAAAGGTTCAGATTTTAGATTAGGGCTTCTCACGTTGTAACATGTTGACACTGGTAAGCATAATTTCTTTCCGTCCAGAACAGTTGTGTTATATTACCCAAACACAGTATTAAGAAGACTGACATGTCTTTATGAGCCTGCTAGAATTTACAGGTATTTGGGTTTCTTATTGCTGTCAGCTAAATCAAATCTAGCTTCGCCCTGCCCTTTTCTCAGAATGATCTTTACCTCCCGGCCACCGCCACTCTTCTGTAGCTTCTCTAGTCTCCTTCACTGACAGGTACAGCCCTGTCCCCCAATTTGTTCACTCTTTCAGGAACGTGTTTCCAAGCCGTCTCCCAGACCCACATTCTAGCTGTTTAAATGATACCGACATTGGTGGTAGAATTACACTACCACTTTCACACTAATTTTCATTTGTTATCACTTTCTTACAGGTCTGGGAATGGAGAATATTGGTGGAATCTTTGTGGTTCTTATTTGTGGCTTAATTGTGGCCATTTTTATGGCAATGTTGGAGTTTTTATGGACTCTCAGACACTCAGAAGCAACTGAGGTGAGCTTCCAAAAGGGTGTGGCCTACAGTGCTGCCAGAGGGTAAGGGTCACAGGTTTGCATTGGTATTTTGGACGGGACCTGTGAAATATCCAGAGCTGTGTACAGGAGAGTGTAGTGGAAAGAACCCAGCCCAGGGTGGGGGATCGGGGTTAATACCTTATCACCTACTGATTACACTGGCTATTATTAGTTAGCCTATTGATTATTATTAGTGCCCAAAGAAAGGATGCTAATCTCATCTCTCAGAGCTCCTGTTTCTTCTTGAAAACAGCGTAACAAACAAGTGTATGAAAAATGTGTTGTGGATAAGGTCTTCTGGAATAATAATGTAAGATGTAGCATAGTAAACAGTGTGTGTGTGTGTGTGTGTGTGTGTGTGTACATAGAAGTACCAGGTTAGTGATGGAAAATACAA
>NDGM011199346.1:0-10572 GCA_002564305.1 Octomys mimax
CTTCTAAATACATACTTCTTGTCATGACATACCAATTATTACCATACTGTCTCACAAGTAAAACTTTTTTTAAAATGGGTAATAAATGAAAAAATACACAAGAATAATGTCACAGAACTGTCCTACTACAATGCTATATATGCCTAAATTTCCGTGTAAAAATAAAATAAAATAAATTAATTAATTAATTAATAAAATTAATCTCAGAAAAAAAATCCTTGATCCAATGCTGGGATTATGGGTGTGAGTGCTACACCTGGCCTGGGGTGGGTAATCTGCATACAAATGTAAGGAGGGGAAGGAGGCTTGCTAGCAGCCACAGCAGCTGCTCTTCCTTTTTGCTCTTTGCTGTTTTCCTCTGCCATGAAAGGCTTCCTTCTACCCCTCTTTCCCTTGGAGTCAACTGAGTATGGACTGAAACCTCCACTAACTGTGAGCTAAAGAAACCTTTCCTTCCTTAATTGTGAATGTTGTGTATTTTGTCCCAGCAACAAAAGAAAAGTAACTGAGGCAACAAGGAGACTATAAATTAAGCAATCTTGCCTGAGCCAGATCTGGAGCAGCTATGAACTGAATGGTATATATCAAACACTTATCTGTTGATAAGTCCAGTCCAGAAGGACTCAAAGGTTGATGACACAGCTAGTGAGCCCTCAGTGAAGGACCACAGCCCAAGCATGGTGGCTCATGCCTGTAATCCTAGCATTTTGGAGGCTGAGATACAAGGATCACTGTAAATTTGACATCAGCCTAGGCTGTATATTAAGTTGGTTGAATCTAGTCTGCACTACATAGTGAAACCCTAACTCAAAAAAAAAAACCAGGAAACAAAGGGCCATGGGAAAGCAGAATTTAGGGGAATCTCAGCATCACTTGCTATTGGAAAAAAAATCAAAGCTTTTTGTTTGTGGAAAATGTATGTTTAGTTTAGGTGAAAAGCAATTAGTATGGTTTACAGCTGTCAGTCTGGTGTAAGAAACCAGACAATATTATGGCAGAACCTAGAAATGGTATGGGAAGGTCAGAGCATCATCAGAGTATTAGGAGTATAAAACATAAATGTATATCAGATGCCAAACTTACTGTTTTCTTTAATATACATCAAGAGCTTTTATTATGGTTTTTGAAACATGACAAGCAAGGGTAAGCAAGATAGCTCAGCGGACTGAGTACCTGCTTAGGCAAGTATGGGACCAGGGTTCAATCCCTGGCACCGTACACTGCACGGGCTCCACCCCTGGGGTACACTGAGCTGGCCACTGAGACCAAGCGTGGTAGTGCACACATGTGATCCCAGTGGTGGGAAGGCTAAAAAGAGGAGGATCACTAAGAGTCCAAGCTGCTTAGTGAGACACTGTACCAAATTCATAAAAAAAAAAAAAGAAACATAGCAAGCAAGAAAGACAATAGCGGAAGGCATATCAAGTGCAACAGAAGTTTCTGCACATTCTTTATGAACTTTTATCACTTCTTCATAAAAGGGGGGGGGCGGAATATCACATTTTCCCACTTACAGGCTTCTAGTAAGCTTTCTTGATTTCACCTCTGATACAACATGGAAGTACGGTTTCTTTCCTCCTACAGAATGAAGAAAACTTTTCTCATAGTAACATCTGTTTCTTCTGTCTGAAAGTTCTCATATGAAAAGTGCAGACATCTCAGGTATTCTGGCATAAACACTCTAAATAACTCTTGAGAACACATGCTAGAGTACAGACAGGGGAAACCTCAAGAAGAATGGGATTCTCCTTTGTAAGAAAAAGAGGTCATGTGACTGTTCTCCAATGCACTGTTCACAGTAAAGCACCCTCAGGTCAAGGAAGCATGCACGTCGATCAGTTCTCTTTCTGCTATAATTAATATTACACTTAAATTTCTATCACTTGCAACCAAAAGAATTAACACAAACATGCTGTAGAATAAAAGGGAAGTCACAGTCATGAAAAATGAAATTTCTTTTTTTTTTTAAGATAGTGGAATAAGGCTGCCAGAAAATCAGTTTCTCCAGGACCTGGATTGAGATACTTAGAGAGCAATTACTTAGCAAAGAGAGAAAGAAGGACACCAGAAATCAAGAAAGAGCCACCAAGAAAGCTTAAAATAACAAAGATACACAAGATCACACAGAGAAAAGAAAGAAGCTGTCTGGAATGCTCTCTCTAGGTCCCAGGGAGGAGGACCTAACTCTGAAAACACAACACAAGCTTAGAAAGGGTCAGTTGTCCTGGCAATAAATAACAGGCTGGGAGCACTAGCATCAGGAAAACTCCATGGTTAGTGTAAGCTGTAAATACAGTGTGAAGTTTACTCTTACAGTGAGGTTTTCTGCAAGGCCAGCCAGCATTGGAGAAGGGCCAGATTTGGAAGGTGTTTATTGTTTTTAAGATTGAATTACACCAGAAATGAGAAGTCACAGAACAACCATGCTTTAGGTTTTGTGGGGTCACCCAACTAGAATGTCTGGATTTGAGATGGTCATAATTTTTTAAAGAAAGCCCTTCTGGACATTGTTGAGACCCAGAGAAGTTCACAGGGAACTGTGGAATTTGTAATCCCAGGGAGAAGTTATTAGAATTCCAATAAATAATTCTTATCTGCCACTTCCAGTTCAAAAAAAAAAAAACCAAACATATCTGTAGATGTGGTGAGCCAATGGAGTCCTGAATTCAGTTGCAACAATAGGTAATAGAAACAAACCTACAAATTTCTAATGTAGAAGATACATGGAGGTTCAAATAACGGTATATAAAACCTATTGAATAAAATAAGACTTCCCACATCTAGGAAAAGATACATACATCAGGGTGCAAGAGCCACTTACAACCCCAAACAGGCATGACTACAAAGCACATTTCCATGTCACATTTTAGTTCAAATAGGAAGAGCATAAAGCAAACAAAGGAGAGTGAAAGCTGTGAGGGAGAAATACTAATCACTGATGAAGGCAGACCCATGAATAGTTATACACTTCTCTGCAGAGACCCTAAAGTCCAGAAGGGTGTGCAATAGGTTTCACAAGTCCTGAAAGATAATAATTGCCAGTTTCAATTTCCATATGCAGCAAAGCTATCCTTAACAATTAGCAGAGAAATAAAGATTGCCCAAGATAAGTATAAACTAAAGAAACCCATGACTACCACTCAAGAATTGCAGAATATTCTTAAGGAAGTGTTACACAAAGAAGAGGAAGGGTAAACAAGCTATTAATAATTGGGAAAGAATCAAATATTAGAAAAACAACAAAATGGCAGGAATTCACACATACTTTTCTACAATAACTCTGGATCTTAATGCTCTTAATTCTCTAATTAAAAGATGGCCACTGGCAGATTGGACTTAAAAATAACATCCAACTTTTTACTGCTTGTAAGAAATAGTCCTCACAATCAAAGACATATATGAACAGAAAATGAAAGGATAGAGAATAATATTTCATGCAAATGAACTCTGGAACCAACCAGGAATAGCTATATTTGTATCTGAAGAAAGGCACTTCAAGACAAAATTAGTCAGATGAAACAAAGAGAGCCACTATATATTAGTAAAGAAAACAATGCACCAAAAAAACATAAAAATTGTAAGTATATATGCACCAAAGTGATGCAATCAATTTATTTAAAGCTAGCCATATGAAGGGACTCATAGGTGTTAGTACAATAATAGGGTGTGATTTCAATACTGCACTTCAGCAATAAATATGTCATCTTGACAAAAACTTCCAGAGAGTTAAACTATACCATAGATCAAATGGACCTTACAAATGTTTATACAACAGTTTATCTAACAACTACAGAATACACATTTCCAGCAACACATTCTCCTAAGTAGATCATATGTTGTGTCATAAAGCCAGCTTTAACAAATATCAAAACATTGAAATAAGTTTTTGTATTTTATCAGATTATAATGAAGCTAGAAATCAACATCAAAATCAACTTCAGAGACTATACAAACACAAGAAAATTAACAATTTATTTCTGAATAACCAATGAGTGATTGAAGAAATCAATAAGGAAAATATAAAATACTTAGAATCAAGTAAAAAATGAGTATACAATATACCAGAATCTCCGATATAGTAGAGGCAGTTCTAAGAGGGAAGTATATAGCTATGCAAGCTTACATTAGAGAAGGAAGGAGGGAGTAGGGAGAGAGACACAGAGAGAAAGAGGCACTAAATAAATACCCAATGAGGCATGTCAAGGCTCTAGAAAAACAAGACAAAACCAAACCTAACCCAGCAGAAGGAAATAAATAATAAAGATCTCAGCTGAAATTAATGACATGGGGACTAAAAGAACAATATACAGGTTCAATGAAACAAAGAGTTCTTTGAAATGATAGAGAAGATTAATAAACTTCTAGCCAAACTAGCCAAAAGGAAGAGACAGAAGACCCAAATCAATACATTTAAAGATGAAAAGTGGGAAAAAGCAGGGGCCAGGAAGTCAACTCAGCAGCATAGCGCCTGCCTGGCAAACATGAAGTCAAAAGTTCAATGACTTCATTGAAAAAAAGATGAAAAGTAGAATGTTACAGAAGATATCATTGAAATACATATATTATTAAGGACTACTTTCTAAAGTTCTATTTAGTAGATTGGAATCCAGGTGTGGTAGCACATACTTGTATCTCAGAACTTGGGAGACTTAGGCAGAAGAATTACCATAAATTTGAGGCCAGCCTGGACCATGTGGTGAGTTCAAGGTCAGCATTAACTACATAGTGAGACCCAATAAATAAATAAATAAATAGAATTTAGAAAAAGTGGATATATTTCTAGACACATACAACCTACCAAAACAACGAAGAGGATAAAAAAAAATTAAACAGATCAATAACAAACAATGAGATGAAAGCAGTGATTAAATGTCTCCCAAAGAAGACAATCCCAGGACTATACAGATTCACTGCTGAGTTTAATAGACCTTTAAAGAAGAGCATCAATATTTCTTAAAATAGTTCATGAAATAGAAAGGAAAGGCATGCTTCCAACTCCACCTATGAGGCCAACATCATGCTGATACCAAGTCACTGAAGGATGAAACAAAGAAAACTGAAGAGCAATAATTTTCAACATAAATAAAAAATCCATAATGAAATACTCACAAATGGAATTTATTAACACATTAATAAGATCAGACATCATAATTAAATTGGCTTTGTTCCTGGGAGGATGCAAGGATGGTTCAACATAAACAAATCAATAAATGTAATACAGAACATAACTGAAATCAAGGATAAAAGTCACGTGATCACCTCAATTGATATAGAAACAGCCCTTGATGGAATACAACATCTATTCCTTATAAAGTTCTGGGAAAACCAGGTATGGAAGAATCATTACTCAGTATGGTGAAGATCACATATGACCAACCCATAGTCAACATCATCCTGATTGGGAAAAAGCTAAAAGCATTTTCTCCCAAATCCAAAGAAGAGAAGGATAACCACTCTTACCACACCAACTGAATTTAATCCTTGAAATTTAGGTAGAACGATTTAGGCAAGAGAAAGCAATAAGAGGGATCTAAATGGAAAAGGAAGAAGTCAAATTATACTTGTTTACACATGATATGATTCTATATTTAGACATTTCTAAAGACCACCAAAATGCCTTTAGAACTGATAAATTCAAAAAAGTATGACACAAAATTAACATTAAAATATCAAAAGCCTTGCTATACACCAATAAGGGATTAGCTAAAAAGGAAATCAGGAAAGTAATTTCATTCACAATAGTGCTGCATAAAATTATATACCTAAGGATTAATGACCAGGGAGATGGAAGACCTCTACAATGAAAATTTTGGACCATAGAAGAAAGAAATTGTACAAGACAGAAACACTTCCTATGTTTGCAGATTGCAGAATTAATACTATAAAAACTATATTATCAAAAGAGACCTACAGATCAGTGAAGTCCTCATCAAACTATCAATGACATTCTTCACAGAAATGGAACAATCCTAAAGTGCGTATGAAAACATAAAAGACCCAAAAGAAGTAAAGCAATACTCTCTCCATAGGTGCTAGGCACTGTGCTAATAAACATTATGCAACAATGTTGTCAAGACGCCTAGAAAATTTGATAATGACCACATCCCAAAAATTACCCTGGTCAAGGTATTATTGAACAGATATGACATCAGTAATTTCCAATGATGAAAGAGTGCTAGACAATATTTATTCAGTACAGTGTCTCCCTAATTGATCGGGCATAGGCTAGAATTAAAACCCTTCACTTCCATGAAATTTTGTATGCCTAGGAATTTTTTGGTGGTTTGAGCTTTAGGGGCCACCAGAAAGTGAGTAAGAATGAAACTTTCTTCAAGTCAAGTGGGAGGGCAGGGGTTACACTACAGGGAATGGAAGCCAGAGGGACAGTCCACTCTAATTATGACTTCAGGGTCACTAGGTCAAATCTATTTGAAATGCTACTGAGCACAACTGCTTTTGTGGTAGGTTTACAAGAAATGCATTAGCAGCCCTGCAGTCCAGTGAATTTTGCCATGGCTGGAGTCACACCAACAAAACATGACATCATAGCTCAAAGCAGCTCCAGGGGATCACTCCGCACCCTCCTTTTACAAAGGAGAGAATGAAATCTGAGGAGACTCAGTGACTTTTGCAATTAATTTAAAATCATGGAGTAATCAGCAATGATGCCGAGAACTGTAACAGGCTTTCCTCATCCCCTCCTACACCAGCCCAGACATGGTGCAAGGCTGCTACTGTCCTATTCTCATCACACACTGCCAAGCTGCGAGGCCCAAGTGACAGATACTCAAATTGGGAACAGTGGTCATGGCAACACTGCTTCTAAATATACATCTGGAGGAGGCATTGTCATTCCTTGATTAGAGAAGTTGGTTTAGAAAACAAAGTAGCTGTCCATACATGTTTAAAGATGTAAACGCTATGCTTTTTACCCCACTTGGAGACAAGAATCGAGATTATGCAAAAGCCCCAGAGGCCCCTGGACCTCTGGATGGACTTGAGTCCCCAGGGGGAGACATCACAACCTTTAAAGCTGCCCAAGCTGGGGCTTGTGCTCAAAGATCACAAGAGTGTAAAGACAAATGCTCAGCTCACATAGAAAGAGTCCCTAGGACTGTTCCATCTCACCATGAAGCACCCTGGGATGCCCTCTAGAGCAAGCCGCACTGGTCTCAGGATGGCAAGCCCTGGAAGCTTCCTCTGCCCCAACACTCTCCAGTTGGACTGTGTGATGCAATTGATTGCATTAAAGTTCTCTCACCCTGCAGACAGCTTCATAGAAAATGTCTTATTCCATTTTTCCCTCTAGTTAATAAATATATTTCTTGAATTGTGGGCTTAATTTCTAGCAGACACTGTTCTAAGGACTGTAAGGGCTTTACTCCTCATGACACCCCTATAGGCTGTTTATACTGTGTTTGTAGTAAGTTCAGGTAGTCTATGAGGTAATTCAATTATTTGGTGTATAACCCAAAGCAATGTTGTAATATCTATTTGTGTTTTATTTCAGGTGATTTAGGGAAAAGGAGGCAGTTCTAGCCCTGACCTATAACTAACCCTTCAGAAAATGAAAGAAAAAAATCTTGTAGAGGTAGCTTTTAAATCTCCTCTGCGTGCAGGTCAGACTTCTTTGGAGCAGGAAGTATGAGTGTTTGCTGTTCCTAAATCCTCCTATGGGTGAAGGAAAAGAAAAGCATACTTTCCCATGCACTCTCTAGACTAATTCTCACAACAATTGTTAAGACCTTTTAAACTTAGCTAGAGAATGCTTTGGCCAAAGGAAAAACCTACAAATCCCTTCCAAAATCTATTTCAGTTTATCAAAATTGTGTGATATCAACACCAATTTCACTTTAATACTAACTGGCATCTTTGTAATAGACTCTACCTCTGCATCTGTGTGTTGTGCATAGATTCAACCAAGTACAGATCAAAAATATTTGGAAAAAAATGAATCTCTACTGAACAGGTATAGATTATTCTTGTAATAATTCCTTAAACAATAAAATATAATAAGTACTTTTATAGTACATACATCATATTAGGAATTACAAATAACATGTAGATAATTTAATGTATACATTAAATATGAATATGGATATGAATCAGTTATATGAAACACTGCATCATTTTATGTAAGGGACTGGTACATCAGCTGGTTTTAGTACCCACTGGGGTCAGTGGAACCAATCACTGAATGATATGAGGGGATGCCTATGTTAATGACTTTATAATCTAACTAGCTCTGAAAAGACTTTGGGTCACACTAGGTTTTGGTTTTTGTTTGTTTGTTTGTTTTGTTTTGTTTTGTTTTGTGGAACTGGGGATTGAACTCAGGCCCCTGAGCTTGCCAGGGAAGTGCTTATTCCACTGAGCCATCTCCCCAGCCCTGACTAGGTTCATTTTTAATATGTTACTCACTGTCCTGGTTCTTTCTTTTTAAATACTATGGAGTTTAGTAACAAATCATCTAAGAAGCTTTTTAATCATGTTGCAGAAAAAAATCTATAGTCATTTATAAGTTATCTCTATTGTAACTCTAAAATAAAAAAGATAAAATAATGAGTTCATAGCAGAAATAAAGTGATATCCTTCTCTACATTCTATTTGAATGGACTGATGCACATAAATCAATAACTTTGATGTTTCATTTATTTGGGTAACTTTAAATGCTCCTAATCCTTAAATATAAAGGAGTTGATTTCCTTGGTGTTCAATGTGTTCAGAATGAACTCCAGCTCATCATCTCTAAAGCCCAAGCTAAAATTGCAAACTATACAGATAATGCTTTGAGCAGCACCTCCATCACCCCACATATCACATGCACAGAAGAAAAGGAGAAGTAGCTCAATCTCTTTGATAAATGACAGCAAAACCGGTTCTTATGTAAGAAGCAATGCACACCTCACCCAGTTACATAATTAAGTACATTTGGCAAGAGAGCCTCACAAGACTGGAATACCCTGCTTCTCTGTAATTCTTCCAACATACGTAAGGATGGGAAAAAGATCAAGACATGCCAATTTGGTGCATCAAGAACAACTTCAGGAACCTTTTAATGGGTCACATTTAAATAGCCAATTCATCTATATCAAGGAACACTCATTCTCGAGTTGTCATTCTCTTGCCCTTTTCTTTTTAAAGCCAATCTCTTCACAAGTGAGTTTTAAGACTGGGGGTGTAGCTCAGTGGTAGGACATTTGCACAGCATGTGTGAGGTCCTGGGTTCAAACCGCAGCACCACATATGCAAGGCCAGACACATCAGCCTCACCTAGGATTTGTTAGATAAATTCTTAGCTATACCCAAAATTCAGTGAATCTGAAACTCTGGGTGCACTTAGCATCTTCCCGACTACTTGGTGTGGGCTGAAATTGGAGACCCACAGGTTTAAGCAACTATATTCATCCTTAGAAGACAAAACTAGCACGCATGAACATATGTCATTTAATTACTATAGTTTATATCACAAAAAGTACTTTAGTGCATTTTATTCCATTATAAAAATTTCAGACATAATCTTTGTACTATGAAAGCTAAAGCTATTCCCATTCATATCTACAAAAGTGAAATATTTAGGAAAAGGCAGAAAAAGAATCTGTGTGAACTGTGAAAAGAATATTTTTAAAACAAAATGTAACTTATGTAACAAATTCCTCTTTTATAGAACAAAGAAAAATCCCTAACTTTAAGAACTGGGTACCTAAAGGCCAGCCAGATAGTTCAGCAAATTAAAGTGCCTGCTTAGGCAGATGCAGAGGCTGGGGTTCAATTGCCCACTGGGTTTGGTGGCACACATCTGTAATCCCAGTGCTTGGGAAGCTGCAAACAGGAGGACCACTACAAGTCCAATCTGTGTAGTGAGACCCTGTAGACCTTGTAGACCCTGTACTAAGTACATTTTAAAGAAAAAGAACTGGATATCTGTGTTTACTCTCTTACATGCCTTTCCATTCCCTCCCTGTGATCAAGTAGCACATGATACTAATGATCAACATCATTAAGTGGCCAAGACATACAGAGGAAAAACATACCCACTCTAATATACTATGTTAGGTACTACCATCAAAGATATTAAGTTAAAATGATAGGTACTTAACATCACTATCTGTCTGAATATCAAACACCTGAGACATATCATGGAACAGGTATTTTCCATCAATTGTTGATATGCTATACTTTAAATCCCTAAGAATGTGAAAAATGAATAAATAAATAAATAAATTTAAAAAGTAAAAAAATAATAGAAATAAACAATTACATATTTTTACACAGAAATTTAGAAGTCCAACTATATGCAACATTGTAGCAGGGATTTGACTGATCTTGTCAGATACAAAAGCTACATTTTTTGTTATATAGGTCTTGTTTTACCTTGGTCTTAACCATCCAGCAGAAAATTATAAAAACAAGGTATAAAAAGTAAAGATATCAATATGCTGAGATGTAAAAGGCTCATCAACAACTTCTGACATTGCCAATTCTGCAGATAACCCACCACTATTATGAACTACTGGACTATATTGGATTATTTTGCTGAATTCACGCACCTACAATATTTGAATGGCAATG
>NDGM011199350.1:0-11032 GCA_002564305.1 Octomys mimax
GAAGAAGAAGAAGAAGAAGAAGAAGAAGAAGAAGAAGAAGAAGAAGAAGAAGAAGAATCTCAGAAGACACTGCCCCCCACCCCTGCTTTTACTGGAAGAGCCTTGAGCTACTTAATCTACTTCTCCATGTTTCACATTAAGAGTTCACTTTCCAGGTTATGAAACAATGAAAGAATGACAGTGACAGCAAGAATGTGTCCTAATTTTCTTTTCTGGGAATTGAGATCCAAAAAAAGGCAAGGGATGTGTCCAGCATGATTCATTCATGATGCACGGGCCCACGGCCAGAGTGTGCTTCTGGCAGACTCCAGGCCAGCATCTTCTCCTCGATTCCCTGTCCATGGTGCTTTAAGGCCCTTTCTTGGAGGCATGGATAACAAAGGAGCTAGTCATCAGATAGGGTTGTACCCCACACAAGGGCACTGTGTGGGAGTAGGGGTCGGGGATTGTGCTTATTGGAACCTGAATTGCCTCCTTCCGGCAGACCAAGAACCATAGCCTAGATCTGTCCCTTTTTCATTCTTCATGGCTACAAGGATGCTATATTGGCTGCCCTCAAACCTGGCCCCCAGTGTGACCAGCACAGTGTGCCAAGGCCCTCCTGTTTCTTGCCTCCAACTCCTTTCAAAGAATACCTGCAGTTCTTCCTGCCAGCTCACAGCTCTGGCATGTTGAACACAGTCTGGAGTGTTTTGGATAAAGCCTACCAGTAGGATTGTGAAGCCAGACAATTTTTCTGATGGGTTGTGTCCTCAAAGTGAGTCACATAGGAATGGAAACTGTGATAGCTTGTTCAGGCCACTAGGGTACCATTTAGGAAATTACTTCCTAAGTAAAATTTCACAAATTACAGTTGTGATTTAGTAAAAGTAGGCTATTCTTGGGGAAATTAGTGTTTCCGCAGAGTGGAGTCATTTACTGCACAGAACAGAAAGTGGTATCCTAGTGACCTACAATCCTTAATGCTCCTGCTGAGTGGTCCCACACAAAGAAGAAAACATCTCCACCAGAAAAAAAAAAACCACTCTAATTATGTCATACAGAAGGGAGAGACTAAGGTTCCTTATGAAGTCAAGGGTCCTTCCTGGGTCCTTCAAAGGGGACAAGGCTCAGTCCACAGGTTGCATATGCAAGCACTTCTAGGGTGGGTACAAGACACAGAGCAGTGAAGAGTCCGAAACCTTCAGGAAAAATACCTTTGGAAGGGGCAGAGAGGAAAGGAAGGGAAATTTTGCGTGGTTGACACAAAATAGTATGTTTAAAGATAGAATACATAAGAAGGTTTTAGGAGATCCAAGCATTCATAAACACTCTGATACAAAAACTGTGCCTTATAAATGGCCTAATATGACTTCTTATTAATATGCAAATAACACCCCAGGGAACTTTGAATGTGGTTTTCAGAAATTTAACAAACTGCAATGTAAACCAGTGGCTATGAACATTTTCGACATTCATCTTACACGTTAATTAAATCTTCCAAGGGTCCTGTCAGCTGTGTTTCACCATACTCCCGTCAGACATTACAGAGTACAATTCTGCACTCCTGTCTTTCTGAAAACATCCTGAAATCTTTCCAGAGATACTCTAACATACTGAAAGACTTGAGAAAATCTGACTTTCCTAAAATCTGTGTGACAGATCAGACTCCTCTAAAATAAAGGGCTTTCCTGAGATTAATGAATAACTCTTTTTGAAATCTTCTTTTAAAGGAAATTTTAGAAAACTACTGATAAGGAGAAACATCTCCCCCATCTTTACGCTCTGCTTATCTGCAAGCCACATTTCAAGAACCCTAGGGACGTCTGAAGCTTCAGATAGTACTGAGCCCTATGTGTACCGTGTTTTCCTGATATGCACACACTTAGCTAAAGTTCAATTTACAAACGATGCACTTTAAAAATTATTAATAGTAGAACAGATCAATGATAACAATATATTGTAAAAATTAGATGATTGTGATTGCTCCTCCTTACTGTCCATAGCTTATTGAACTCATCTGCCTTATGATGATGTGAGGTGATACCACACGCACAGGATGAGGTACAGGGAGGTGAGTGGTACCCTGACGGTGAAAACAGAAGTGCTACATAAAGGTGTCCTGGACAAGGCAGTGCGAGGCCGTGACAATGATCTGCCAACTCAGACAGCTCCTGTGTAACTAACAAGCAGGTAGCACATACAGTGTGGATATGCCAGGGAAGGGGTGCTTCACATCCATAACAGCGCAGATCACATTACTCAGAATTGCGTGCAATGTGAAGGCGATGAGTTGTTTAGTTCTAAGGAAAACTGTACTTTTTATGGCAATTGAACGCATCACCCTTCCCCTTTCTGCCTCCAGCATCTGCTGCCACCTGGTGTGGAGGAGACTTGCTAAGCCCAAATCTCATCATTCAACCCATCCCTCTCCTGCTGCAAAACCATGGGAGCCAGGCTCATGCAAGCCCAACAGTTTCGGTTCAGAGAAGAACACAAAAGATCACTCTCCTTTCTCTAGCCTAAGCCTGGTACTTCTTAGTGCTCTTTAGAGCTTTGCTTGACATTGATCCTTCTGTCTGTTGGCAGGTGGTTATAACTTGGGAGGCTCTCGCTCTTAGCCTATAACCCACTCTCCCTCACATCACCTTGCACACCCCCATGCTTCTTAACTAATTAGAGTAGTGCCAAATTCAACTTTCAATTTTCTGCTCTGAGTGGGATGCACACTCCCATTCACTCCTGATGGCTGTCTCATTCAGGCTCTGTTGTCCTCCTGCATAATCTCAACTACCTTATCACAATGTTCCCAAGCATCCATGCCCTGGTAACTCCACATCCCTGTAACTCCCTGGAATCCTTGTCTCCCTGGGCTACCTATTCTCCTCCATCCCAGCTACTCCCTACAAAGTACACCCAGGAAAAGTCTTCACCCAAAGCTGGACCACCTCCAGAATAAACCCCCAGAACCTGACCACTGCCCACAGCATCCAGCTTGGCCACTCAGCAGTGTCCATCCTGCCAATATCATTTCTGCTCTGGATTTTCTCATGTATTCTTTACCCTTCCTAATCCACTGCATCTGCTGAAAGCAAGAAATGCTTTCCGCACTTTGTCAGGTCACTGTGGCTTCCAGGAGACCAAAAGGAATGTTTTATAAAATTCTGGGAGGATGGTGGAGTGGTATGCTGCAGATAAAGAAGCTCTCTGAGAGTGGCCGTGTTATTACTGGAATATATCAATGTAAGAAAGACGAGAAGGAGGGAAGTGGGTCCTCTGGACCCAGGAAGGGTCTGGAGCAGGAATTGAAGCCCATGGGGAGAGTGAGGAGAGAAAATTCAACAAAGAACAAGGTACAAGCTTGCTGAGATTACCCTACTACCACCCTACCATAAGCTGCAGATGGCATGCTGGCATAAATCAACACAACTTTGGACTCTGTCTTCACATATTATCTTCATATATTATTTATTTGCAGAAACATACCTGGAAATGGACTTTTCTTTTCTCTCTCTCTCTCTCTCTCTCTCTTTCTCATCTCTGTTATGTTGTTGTTACTTTCTCCTTCATTTTTTATCTTGTTTTTATATGTATGAGCATGAACGTGGTTTGTAGGCTCTTTGTAGGTATGATTCTGTTCTATTCTCCCTTTGGTTTTTCCTTCTTTTTTCTCCTCCTATCTGCTACAACTTTCCTAGTGTTTATGTGATCCCCTTTGTCCTTAAGCCTTGCCCCTAACTTCATCCTCTTCTGCAACTTCTCTGTTTTTGCCCTAACCATTTTCACACACTCTCCCCTCAAGGTAAACTTGACATATTGAGGACTTATTTACTGCTTATAATATTCAGGGTTTTTAAAAATACTTTTGTTATATAACCATAAATCTAGTTCATATGATTAAAGGTGGCAAGTTAAAGGCTCCCTCATTTGGTAGTTTTCTAGGCTGTGCTTGATGCTGCTGTTATTGCTGATGGTACCACTTTAGCCCAAGTGACATAATTATTACAACCAGCTGTTCTTCTGGGGTACAATGCTGAGATTACCTAAGACTCATAGAAAATACTGTGGGCCAGTACCTAAGAACCAGAAACTCGGCCAAGAAGCAGGATATTTCAACAGACTGAATACCCAAAAATAGCCACACTTAAAAGATACTTCAGAACTTCCCAAGTGTTCTCAATACTGGCAATAAAGGAACTCACCATAGGCAATTTGCAAGCATAGTAAAGAATTAAACTAAAAATAAAAATAAAATGAAAAGACACTTATACAAGATGCAACCCCAGACACCTGGTTGACCAAATTCAAACCTGGAAGCAACAAGATGGGTCAATCCAAAAGCCATCCACTTGGCCTCTCTGAAGTGGTAACAACAAAGCAACTGAATGAGGCTCTGGAAAAAATCAAATCTGAAATTATTTCTCAGAGAACCATAGAAATGATGACCAAAATGAAAACTATGCCTAGTGACTCCAGAGCAGATGCAGATATAGATTTTTAAAAAATAGAAAAGCTTAAGAAAATTATCAAAACCATGACTGTCCTACATAAGAAAGAAATGTAATTCATAAAGCAACGAAAAAGATTCAGGCAGATATCTGAGAGAATAAAATCTCTATTGAAATCATCCACAACAGAATGAACCAATATGAGGTCAGAATCTCAGATACAGAAGATAGGTTTGCAGTCAATGATTGTTATGGTTTGTGTCTAGGTGTCCCACCAAAGCCTCATGCAGTCATGGGGCGGTTTCTGGAGTTTGTGATTGATCACTGTGCAGGTGGATGCTGCACCCACCCTAGGGCAGGTAACTTGCACTACGATGCAAGGAGGGGAGAGAGGCTGCCTAGCTGCCTGAGCTGCAACCCTTCCCTATACGCTCTTGCTCTTGCCACCCACCATAAATGTTGTTCTCTGCCATGTGCCGCTCCGCCTTGGAGTCGGCCGAGTATGGACTGAAACCTCCAGTAACTGTGAGGTAAATAAACCTTTCCTTCCTTCATTCTGGGTGTTGGATATTTGTCCTAGCATCGAGAGAAGAGTAACTGAGACACTGATCATGAAAAGAAAGATTCTTCAAAAATAGCAAGGGATAAGGAGAAACCAATCCAGCAGCCACAAGATGAGGCAAAGAAGACTAACTTAAGATTGCCTGGAGTCCATCATAAAGCAGGAGACAGCACAAATGATATTTTTAAAAAAAGTGTAAACAGCTGTCATGGCAGAAAACTTCCTGGGCAGAGAAAAAGAAATTTATATCAGATGATTGAGGTATGTAGAACTCCAATTAGCCATGAAAAAAAGAAAAAAAATCTACAGCCAGGCATATCATATTCAAGATTACAGAAATTCAAAGCAAGAATAGAATATTAAAAGCTGCTGGGGCCAGGGAGATGGCTCAGTAGAGTAAGTGCTTGCCTGTCAAGCACAAGGGCCTGAGTTCAACCCCTGGTTCCACCAAGATGATGATGATGATGATAGTATTAAAAGCTGCTAAAGGAAAAGAAACAAATCACCTGTAAAGGAAGGCCCGTCAGAATCACAGCTGGCTTCTTCACAGAAACCTTCAAGTCAAGAAGGGCTTCGAGTGAAGTATTTCAAGTCCTAAATGAAAAGAGCCTACAGCCCAATTTAATTGACGTATCTCACAAAAATATGTTTCAAAATTGATGGAGAAATAAGATGTTTCCTTGACAAAGAACACCTGAGGAAATTCGTGAACACAAAATCATCCTTCCTATAAAGGACATTATAGAAAGAGACAACAGGGACCGCAGCTTGATGAACCCAACAGAAAGAATACATTGGGCAAGGCAAACAATTAAACAGAGGTGGGGAAGGCAGGGAGCCAACAATAAGAAATAACATTATAAAGATAAGCCAACACATATCAATTATAACCATCAATGTTAATGGTCTCAATTCACCAATCACAGGAAACAGACTGGCAAAAGGATCAAGAAGCAAGAAGCAACAATATGCTATGCATAAGAAACATTTAATTCAAAAAGAAATTCATAGACTGCAAGTCTAAGGACGGAAAACAATACTCCACATGGCAGGAACCCAGAAAGAGCAAAGGTAGCTACTATATTTTCAGACAAAGTACATTAGCCAAGACTGACTAAAAGAGACAAAGAATGTCACTACATCCTTGTAAAAGGAATAATCCAAGATGAAGAGATAACCATCACAAATATATATGCAACAAATATCAGTGCACTCAACTATATAAAATAATACTAACAGCTATGAAAAATCAAGTAAGCACTAATATAGTGATATTGCGAATCTCAATACCATACTGCCACAAATAGATCAACTAGACAAAAAAAATCAACAATCAAATATTAGAACAATGGTCTTAGTAGATAGATATCTGCAGTGTGTTCCACACCACACAGAATACACATTTTTCTCAGCTGCACACAGGATGTTATCCAAAAGATACAACATTCTAGCTCATAGAACATTCTTAATTAAATACAAAGGAAATAAAATATCTCATGCATACTATAAGACCATATGGCAATGAAATTGGTAATCAGTGGCAAAAGAAATCAGAAGAACTTCATAAATACATGGAAGTTAAATAACGCCTGCCTAAACAACCAATGGATTACAGGTACAATGAAAGAAGAAATTAGAGAGGTTCTACAATTAAATGATAAAGATAATACAACACACCAGAACATGTGAAACACAATGAAAGCAATCCCAAGATAGAAATTTATAGTAGTAAATATCCATCAGGAAAACAGAACCAGTGCAAATAACTATTTAATGTCGAACTTCAAACATCTAGAAAAAGAACAGCAAGCCAAGCTCAAAGTTCATATGAGAGAGAAAATTATAAAGATCAGAGTAGAAATTAATGCAATTGAGACTAAGAAAACAATACAAAGAAGCAATGAGTGTAAGAGCTGGTTCTTAGAAAGATTAAATAAACTTGAAAGACACTTAGTACACCTTATTTTTGAAAAGGAAAGAAAAGATTCAAGTCCACAAAATTATGAAAAAGGATAATTGACAGCAGACCTAGCAGAAATCCAGAAAATCATCTATAATTACGTTCAGAACTTCTAATAAGATGGAAAATGCAGAAGAAATGGATAGAGTTCTAGATATGTAAGCTGAGTCAAGAAGACATAAAAATCCCAAATAAACCAATACCAATCAATAAAATCAGAGGTGTAATTAAAAACCTACCAACAAAGAACATCGCTGGCCCTGATGGATTCACTGCTGAATTCTACAAGAAATTTAGAGATGGTATAATACCACTACTTCTCAAATTCATTAATGAAATCAAAAGTGAAGCAACGCTCCAAATTCATTCCTGGAAGAGCACATTACCCTGATGTCAAAAATCAGAGAACGACCTAAGGAAGAGAACTACAGAACAATATCACTAATGAACATATATGCAAAATTCCTCTATTAATATGATACTGACAAACAGAATGCAGCAAATTATCAAGAAGATAATAGATTATGACCAAGTAGGACTCATCCCAAGGATACAGGGATGGTTCAACATACATAAATCAATAAACGTAATATACCACATTAAAAACAACAAGAACAAAAATATTTGATCATCTCAATAGACACAGAAAAAGCTTTTTTTTTCATAACAGAAAAACCTTTTGACAAAGTCCAGCACCAACTCATGATAAAAAAAACCTACAGAAAATTGAAATATATGATATTTATATTAATTTGATAAAAGCCATCTATACAAACCAACAGCCAATATCATACTAAATGGACAAAAACTGAAAGCTTTCACTCTAAGGTCAGAAACAAGACAAGGATATCCACTGTCATCACTTGTATTGAGCATAGTTCTGGAAATTTTAGACAGCAATTAGATGAGAGGAAGAAATAAAAAGAATAACAATAGGAAGTAGAAACGTTTAAGTATTATTATTCACAGATTGCATGGTACTCTACATAGAAGACCCCAGAAGCCCTACCATAAGACTTCTAAATTTAATAAATTGAGTAGTGTAGCTGGATATGAAGTCAACAGTCAAAAATAAATAGACTTCTGTACACAAATAACAATCTCACTGAGAAGAAATTAGGAAAACAACACTTTTGCAAAGCATCCCCCCCAAAAAATAAAATGAAATACCTAGGAATCAATCTAATGAAGGAAGTAAAAGACCTCTACATTTTTAAAATGTATTTGGTTGTTATAGGGTTTCACTACACGACTCAGATTCGTGTTCTCCTCTTGTTTTCAGACTCACAGTGATCCTCCCATTTTCAACCTCCCCAGTGCTGGAATTACAGGCATAGGCCACCACACCTGGACTCTGTGACCAGCTTAGCCCACCCTGGAAGCAGGGGTGGCACGGTATGTGGTGATGGGAATCTAATCGCGGTCTCTGCACTTCCCTAAACCTACCCAAGCAGGTGCTTTAGTCTGCTAAACTATCTCTCAGGCCCCAAGACCTCTACGCTTAAAACTAAAGTACTCTGACAAAAGAAGTTGAAGAGGATTATCAGAAAATCAAAGGATATCCTTTGCTCTTGGATAGGAAGAACCAACATAGATAAAATAGCCATAATTTTAAAACTGTTATATAGATTTAATGCAATTCTGATAAAAATTCCAATAGCATATCTCACTGAATGAGAAAAAACAATTCTGCAATTTATTTGGACTCAGAGGAGACCTAAATAGCACAGACAATTTGGGGCAAGAAAGGCAAGGTAGGGGGCATTAAAATCCTTGACTTGAAATTAAATTACAAAGCTATTGTGATTTTTAAAAAGTATGGTACTGAAAACAATGCAAAACAAAAACAGACCCAAAGATCAATGGAACAGATTAGAAGATGCAGAAACAACTCCAGACATACTCAGCCATCTTATCTTTGACAAAGGTACCGAACACTTTTACTGGAAGAAAGACAGCCTCTTTAATAAACTGGGCCAAAAAAAACTTGCTTTGCACATCTGAAGATTAAAATTGGACCCATATCTTTCACCGTGCACAAGCCTAAAGTCAAAATGGGTCAAAGATCTAAATATTAAAATAGAAACATTAAATCTGCTGGAAGATATAAAAGGTCAATCTGTTGAAGACATTGGTGTAGGCAAAGACTATGAATAAATCTTGATCACACAGGAACTATCACAAAGAATCAATAAATAGAATCTCATCTTAGTAAAAAGCTTTTGTAGAGCAAGAGAAACCAGTAACAGAGTGAAAGGACAATCCACAGTGTGGGAAAAAATGTTTTCCAACTGTTCCTCAGACAAAGGATTACTACCAAGAACATCTGAAGAACTCAAGAAAATCAAACCTCCCAAATTTAAAGACCCAGTGGAAAAAGTGGAAATCTGAAAAGAATGCATCCTTCTCAGGTGAAGAAGTACAAATATCAAATAAATACATGAAAAAACATTCAACATCACTGGCCATTTGAGAGATGCAAATTAAATAAACACTGAGATTCCATCTCACCCCAGTAAGATTGGCTATCATCAAGAAGCCAGCCAATAACAAATGCTGGAGTGCTTGTAGGGAAGAAGGAGCCCTTCTCCACTGTTGGTGGGAGTGTACACTCTTTCAACCACCATGGAAATCAGTGTGGATATTTCTACAGAAACTACAATTAGAAGTCCCACTTGGAAATCACATCTTTGACAATAACTTCTAAAAAAACTGAAATACTTAGGAATAAATCTTACAAAGGAAGCAAAATATTGAGTGAAAATTACAGTTCTCTGAAAGAAGTAATTGAAGAGGATTTGAAAAAATGGAAAGATATTCCTTGCTCTTGGATAGGAGGAAGGAACATTCTTAAAATAGTCCATACTTCCAAAATTTTTACACAGATGCAATGCAATCCTGATTAAAATACCATTAGCATACCTCGTAGGGATAGAGAAAATAATTCCTAAAATTCATCTGGAACCAGAAGAGACCAAGAGTATCAAAAGCAATCATGAGAAACAAAGGAAAGGTAGAAGGCATCAAAATCCCTGACCTGAAATTAGACTATAAAGCTACTTGATAAAATCAGCATAGTTCTGGCATAAAGACAGACCTGAGGATCTGTCTTTGCACATGTTGAAACATTAAATCTGCTGGAAGATATAAAAGGTAAAACTCTTCAATCATTGGTGTAGGCAAAGACTTTATGAATAAACCTTGATCACACAGGAACTATCACAAAGAATCAATAATTTGGGAGGTTTGATTTTTTTTGAGTTCTTTATATGTTCTTGATAGCAATACCTTGTCTGAGGATTATTAATGGAACAGATTAGAAGGTGCAGACACAACTACAAACATACTCAGCCACCTTATCTTTGTTAAAGGGGCCAAATGTGTTCACTGGGAGAAAAATACCCTTTCTCATAAATGGTGCTGGAAAAACTGGCTTTCCACATGCCAAAGGCTAAAATTAGACCCATGCCTATCACCATGCACAAAACTACAATCAAAATAGATCAAAGAGAGTCCTAGCCCAGGTCCGGTGAGTGTGTGGGACAGCTTCGGGCTACGCTGCGCCAGTGGGACCTATTACTGGTGCCAGCCCAGGCGTAACATGGGTCAGACCCTCTCCCACCCCCTTGGGATGACCCCCACCACTCCGCAGCACCTCCCCCACTTCACCCACCAAGTAGAAATTTCTGCCACATTCCGGGAACCCCCAGGACCAGTCCTAGCCCAGGTCCTGTGAGTGTGTGCCCAGGTCCTATGAGTTTGTGGGAGAGCTTCCAGCTACCCGGCGCCAGTGGGACATATTACTGGTCCCAGCCGAGGAGCAGCGTGGATGAGACCCTATTCCACCCCCTTGGGATGACCCCCAACACTCCGCAGCACCTCCCCCACCCCGCCCGCCGAGTAGGAATTTCTGCCATGGTTCCGGGAACTCCCAGACCCAGTCCAAGCCCAGACCCGGTGAGTGTGTGGGAGAGCTGCCTTTTCACCCCTATTCCACCTTGTCCCCTCCAGGCTCAGCTGAGGCCTGGCATACAGGCCTGGGGTGTAACCCTGCAGCTGCAATCCCTGCAGAGAATGTAGAGG
>NDGM011199351.1:0-13804 GCA_002564305.1 Octomys mimax
CCTTCATTTTGAGTGTCGGGTATTTGTCCCAGCAACGAGAGAAGAGTAACTAAGACACCAGGTGAAGCTGGAAGTGTAGTGTGCCATGCCACTGTGGGCAGCACTGTAACACGTGAGAGGGAACCGGGGACAGAAGCACAAGCGAGACTGTCTGGACTTGCAGAATTGTGGAGAATGCTGAGCTGTCTGTGCCATGCGAGGCCCAAACTACAGGGGAAGAAGGGGCACACACTGAGCGCCGCCTGGGCAAAGGCTTCGTGACCTTGAGAAGCATTTCCCCTGTTCTCCTTTTCTTTTCTTTCATCCTGCCTTTTTTTTTTTTTAACCAAAATAAATAATCTGATGGCCAAAAGAGAACATAGCCATATATACAACTGCTTGAAGTTCTGTCCAAACTTTCTCATTGAAATAAGCACTAAGAAAAATGAAACATAGGCAAATACCACTGTATTCAGGGCTTTCAAGGGAAACTATTCATTACAGGACACATAATTTACATGATTATTTTATAATAGTCACCCAGAGAGTCATACACAAAAGAATGCAGGAAGTCTGTCCACACCCTAAAGACCAAAGAATCCAACTAAGGCCCTGGATCCCACAGCAATGTCCTACCTGGGTCCAGCTGAAGATCAGGAGCCCATGGCAATGTCCCCCGCAGGTCCAGCTGGGGGCCTAGCGCCCACAACAATCTTCCACACAGTCCTGTTTCAAGGATCTCCACTGGTAACGCCCCAAGGTCAGTGGTGGAAACTAGAAAGTCTGCGCTAGCAGGATGCAGGATCTGTGCTAGCAGGCTGAGGGGTCTGCACTACAGCCAGGAAGTTATGCTGAAAGTAAGGGCCTGAGCTCTTCCAAAAGGTGCCACAGCCATCCTCAGCAACAGTGAGGTCTGAAGCTTCTCTGACAGTGAGGACACCCGTGTTCCTATCAGGAAAGCCGACGTGACAAGCTCCTCCAGGAGACTGAGCAGTGCACCATCTTCTGCTCCACATCCAGGAATCGATGTTCAAAGTAAGGAACAGAGCGACCCCAAAGTGAGCCGCAGCCATTCTCAGTGACAACACTGTCCCCAGGTCCTTCCACAATTAGAATAGCTGAGATCGTATCAGCTAGCAGGACAGGCTCCTCCAGAAAAACTGACAGCAGCCCCTCTTTCTCCCCAGTTCTCCTTTCTATGTTGTCGGCAGCAGTCCTGGGGGGCCTGCGCACCCAGCACCACACTGATTCAGTTCAGCTCCGTGTTACGAGTTGACCATCAGTTGCGGGTCCCCCACAGATGCTATCGCTGAGCAGGTATCATGGGTGTGTTGTGAATGTCACACCTGGGTCATTCAGTTGTACCAGACTACAAACCTGTCAGTGTCTGTGGATTAGGAGCAATGCACACGGTGTAAGTGGAATATATTCTGGATTATTCAAAATTATACCAGCTCCTTTTAAAAGGATGTTTTTATTTTTGGAAACTGAATATTCTTGAAGTTAACTCAATAAGCCAATTGCACAGTATATCTAAATATTTACTGCAGGAAGCTTAATGCCCATCTTTTCTTGTTATCAAACTTTCTAGGCTCTTGTTTTATTGCTTATCAAAACTCAGCAGTATGAAGCACTACATGACACTCTGGAAAAAGTAAAGATAAAAATAAGAACAAAGTAGTTGTTATTGATGACTTAAATTGTGTGCAGCCATATATGTTCTATTTAGGTAGATAGCAATTATTGATATAATACCACATCCACTTAGTAATTAATATTTTTCTGTTGGCCTTGGCCACATAGGAAATTTATAAACCGTGGAAACGGTTTTTTTATAAGCTCTCCAGTTTGCACTTACAGTAATTTGTACCTTGTGTCCGTATTAAAATGGGGCTGCCTTGACCTACTCCCTTCTAGTGAAACAGCTTTCTGCTTGGTCTTCTTCAGTCTTGTTTCCTCCCTAAATGCAATACCTGGACCACAGTTACTGCAGCCCCCAAAGATCTTCTGTAACTTTGCTAACATCTATCCCTACGTTGTGTACATTTTCAGGTGCTTTCCACTCTGGGTTTGTAGACATACGCTCGCACACGTGCGCGTGCACACACACACACACACACACACTGGCTTCATCATGTTTCCTGGTTATGAGTTCAGAATACTGGCAGTATTTTCAACTGCAGTCAGGAAAAAGCAGGCTCAGATGGCAGCGCAATGAGTTAGCTCGTGTAACAAGACACAAACATCGAGCCATGTGCTAGAATACTCGTTTCAGAAGCGCAGTCACATCCTCTGCTCCTGTTACTGTTCCCTGACACATAGACTGCCTTCCTTATGGCCTTACAGCGTACACGGGGAGCAGAAAGATCTCAGACCTCAGGGCAGAAGGACATGACCTCGAACACTGTCACTGACTGGTAAAAGGGACTCCCAAGTTGTCGCCCAGGTCTTCTAGAATCCCACTGCCCAGAATTGGCCCACAAAACCATATCCAATTATTCCAAGGAGGACTTTTTCTTCGTACTGCTTATGTCACTTAAACATGGGTGAAGTCGTAGGAGATTTTTGTGCCTTGGATGGAACTCGGGACCTTGTGCTTGCTCGGTAGGGACCTAAGCCACTGAGCTGTGTTCCCAGCCTCAATAATTTTAAGTTTTGTGTTTGTTTTTAATAATCTTTATTTCCTCATGTTTCATTTTTAATAGCTGTTCACATTCCACCATTTTATGATAAGTATCTCAAATGCTATTATCTAACATTTATAATTTAAAAAGTACCAAAAGTGTTGATTTATGTATATGGCTGATGTTTAGTTTTGCTTTTAAATAGATGAAAAAATGGCTGAAAAAAAAATCCACCTAAGTTCAAGGATTGTAAATTTGTAGCAGCGAAGGTGTCTACATTTAAAGACTGGTGATGCCATGTGCCTTTATTGTGTAATGACAAGTGAACATGATAAATCTGTACTTCAACGAAGATCAGAGTCTTCAACTTGTCCAAGTTAATACTACTAGAACTAAAGGAATTGCCTTGATACTTGAAATACACAACTAAAGATACATAATGGGTGTTTACATTCAGAGTTTTGACAGAAATCAAGCTAGTAAAAATTGTATCGCCTCAGACAACACAATAATGATGTACTGAGAAGCATAGAGAGCATCAAAAATAGACTACGGGACTTAACCAGGAAGAAGCTTTCACTTAAAAAGCTCAAAAAATGATGTAAACAAATAAAAACCAATAAAAATTTAAATAATAATTGAAAAAAGTCACTGTAGGTGTCATAACTAAATAAACTATAATTTTCCAACTATAATTCACAAGTAATAATTCTTATTAAAGGTCATGGGAAAAAGTTATTAAATGGCCATAAGAAATTCATTGATTATAAGGTTTCTGCAGAGCCAACATAAATGTTATCTTCATTGGTGCTGTCATTAAAGATTTGTGGAAGTAACAATGCAGACAGTATTAATAGATAAAGTGTAACAGGAATGAGTGCTACCTTGTGAAGCTTTCACAAATGACAAAAATATTAGACAAAAAGAAAATTGAAACCAAGTATGCCTCCAAAATATAAGTTCTAATGCCTTAATACAATAAAACAGCCATGTATTTCAAAAGATTATATATAAAGACTAAGTGGAATTTATCTCATATATACACGGTTATTTAAAGATTTGAAAATTCATCAGTGCAATTTTGCTGCACTTACAGAAAAAAAGAGAGAAGCAATGATACAGAAGAAGCACTGCATGAGAAACATATCCATTACATAAAAGCTCTCAGGTAACGAGGAATAAAAAGAAGCATCGTTTGTGAAAAAAAGAAAACTCATGGCCGGCCAAGTAGCTCAGCAGATTAAAGTACCTGCAAGCAGGTGCAGGGGCCGGGCTTGGATCCCCAGGTGTGCTGTGCTGGCCTGGCCCCCGGCTGTGCTGAGACTGAGATTGAGACTGGGCGTGGTGGCACATGCCTGTAATCCCAGCTCTTGGGAGGCTGTAAACAGGCAGATCACTACAAGTCCACTCTAGTAGTGAGACCCTGAACACCCTATAGACTCTTCCCGAAAATACAAAAAAAAGAAAGAAAGAAAGAAAAAAAATGTTGTGCATATCTATTTGGTACAAGGTCTCACTACACAGCTCGGGCTCCTAGTGATACTCCTGTCTCAGCCTCCCCAGCACTGGGATCACTTGTGTGGGCCACCATGCCTGGATTCAGGGCCAGTACAGCGCACCTGGAGTTCCAGGGCCGGGTAGCTGCACTTGCCTGGCAGTTCCTTAGACCACCGAGCTATCTCCCAGTCCCTGAAAAAAAAAAATCCTTACTCTAAAAATACAGTATGTATGACAACACCTTAAAGTCTTATATAAGGTTAGAATTATCAATGTTCTCTTCCTTAAATTAGGAAAAGGACAAAGGTGTGTTCTTATAACTTCTATTTAAGATGGGGCTTGTATTTTTAGAAAATACAATAAGGCAATAAATAATATCAAAAGAATTTTATACAAGTGTATGAAAAGTGACTTATTTAAAGACTATATAATTTAAACAATCATCAAATATGTTTTGATCCATAGAAACTTTCTAATTAATGAGTATCCCATGTTCATTTAATGATGCTTTTTCCTATGACCTCTAGTAGAAATTATTATTAGGGTAATTCATTTGGAAAATTCTAACTTCCTTAATCATACAAAATCTATTGTGGATGTCTTTGTGTATTGCTTAATGACATGGGAACTCCTAAAGAGTCTATTTAAAAACTCCTAGAATTTATAAAATCATAGACTACAAAGACAAGATACAAAAACCAATTATATTATTCCTAAAAATAGCTAATTACAAAATTTTAAAAATATGTATATATTATTTATATTAGTACCCTAAACCATTTGAGGCTTAGAAATAAAATTCAAATGAGTTCAAGTTCTTTTCATTAAAAATAACAAATGACACATAAATTTTTTTAAAAACCTGAATAGTGGAGAAATATATATTATTAGTTAATTTAAATTTTTAATATTAATAAGATTTCTTCCTCCTGCATTTGACTTAGTGATTTAATACAATCCAATTAAGATCACCCATCTTTTGTAGAAATGTGTATACTTAAGGTAAAGTATATGTGGAAATGAGACCTAGAGTTGCTTGAATCCTGGAAATGATAAGCAGGTCTTTACAGTATGCCTTGAACAGTTTTCTTAATGGATATAGTATAGAGACAGTGGGGAGAGAGTGGTATGGGCTTCATGGTACCTACACACACCGATTGTAGTTTTCTGCTTGCTGAGACAAAATGCCCAGCACCCACAAGTTATGGGGTGAAAGGAGCATTTAGCTCAAGCTTGTAAAGATTTCAGCCTATAATCAGCTGGCTCCGAGGTGGGGTGGCTTCTCAGGGGAGAATAGTTCATGGTGAGTAGAAGACAGCAAAGGCAGCAAAGAGTCTTCACAACATCTTTCCACTCCTTTCATGCTCTATCTAGGCCAGGATTAAGGTGGTTAAGGTTTAAGTCCACCAAAGAGTGGACTGATCTGTCATCACACACTCTTAAGCCCAGCACACCATGAATCAGTCGCACACTCTAGACCCAGCCATCTTGGAAAAGCTCCACCGATGATTGCATGAGATTATGGGGTGACAGCTAAACATGAGCCATAACACCAGTGGAACAAAATACATAATCCAGACATAGATTAAAACATACATAATCAACTGATTTTCAAGTCATGATCTGAATGAACCTGGGTGGGGAAAGAAAGTCATTTCAACAAATCACACTTGTGAAGATATGGAAGAAGAAGGTGGGTCTCAAGTCCTTCTCCTATCTGAACAGTAATTTCTTTGAGATGACCCATAGATCTACATAAACATTAAAGTTTCTGTGAGAATCATCAAAGAATAAATTTATATTCTGAATTATTTAAAAATTTTCTGAGCATCAAAGTTAACAAAAGAAAGCAGGGGTTTATTGAGTTCTACCAAAATGAAGGGCTTCTTCTCATCAAAAGCTGCCATTAATAAAGTTAAATAATGGGTTTGGAGAAAATATCCTTAAAACATGTATATTAAAATAGATGCAAAATTAACTCCTATAAGACTATATAACAAGCTCCCATAAATCAATGACATAAGGAAAGAGCTAAGTTTTTTAAATTATAAGTCTTGAGTAAAATCTTTTGAAAAAGAAAAATAATATGGGTCAATAAAACATGAAAATGTTTCAGCATTATGTGTCATAAGGAAAAATACAAATTAAAATTTTAGTAAGATGTTTGATAGCCACAAAATAGATCAAACTTGAAAAATGGATAATGTAGGAAAAATACAAAACACTTAGAGCTCAATCATTTCATATGCTGCATTTTAATGAATTTCTACAAAAGGCACAACTATTCTATAGTAAAGCAGACCAGAAGTCAAGATTTCCCATAAAGCAGGGAGCAGGTTATCAGAATGACATGATAGAAATATTCTCTATAGTGAGATGGCTCTCAGTTATGTAGGAATGTTCATTTATCAAAAAATACAACCTGATGAAAAAAGTCTACATAATTCAAGGAAAAGTTACAGAGAATACCTTTAGGGAAAGAGGTAAAGTTTTTGTCTTTTCTTTTTTCCTCAATTTTTAAAGTTTTTGGTACAGGGTCTCACTATGTAGCTTGGACTTGTAGGGGTCCTGCTGTCTCAGCCTACCCAGCACTGGGATTACAGACCAGGTCTGGTCTATGGGTTCAGCAGGTCTGGGGGTGGGGCCAGCACAGCATGTGGTGCCAGGGATCGAACCCCGGTCCCTGTGCTTGCCTAAACAGATGCTTAGTTTTCTGAGCTATCTTGCTGGCCCAGACTTTGTTCTTGCATAATTTTTGTCTATAAACATAACATATTTAAATCATAGCAAACTATTCTTACTGAAGCGAGCCTCAGTGCAAGTCTGTGTCTCAACTGTAGTAGCTCTGAAGTGCCTCTGTCAAACCCCATGCTCCCTAGGAAGACAAGCCAAAGCTCCAGATGTACAATTTAAGCCATTATTTTAATCTGCCCCTTGTATTTAACATACTCTGTATATCAATACTGCATTCTTTTTATTAATCCACATCAGAAGTGAGTCACAATGGCTACGTTCATCCTGGGAGTTGGCGCGTGTTCACAGTGCATCTGAATTCTACTTTCCTTCCACCCCAAGCCATCTTCTACCTCCACTCCCTGCAGTACTTGGTCACCTTCCCCTTTGCAGAAGCTCTATCTTTGGCATCAGTTTCATCCTTCAGTTATCTTTTGAAACTCAAAAGGAAATGGAATGGCCCTCTGGCCCAAGGCATTGTTGGTTGTTTTCTGGGGTCTTTATTGGTTTTGTTCTGTTGTTTTGTTCTTTGCGGGGAGGCGTACTGGATGTTTTTCTCCACACTAGATTTTTTCTTTTGTACGAAATACATGTTTATCATTCTTAGTTCTTCCATTAAATTTTTTCAAAAAATACTGGGCAAAAGAAGCAAACATATCAGAAGTCTGTAAGGATGGCAAAAGTCTTCTTGAATGGAAATTTTTATTAAGAGGTAAGCAACACTGTGACGCAAAATAAACCATTTAAAGGAAAACAGTTAAATGCTGTTATGTGGGACTGGAAGCATATACTTCAAATGCAACATGAAATATAGCCACTGCATTACGGAAATAGGCTTACTGTCAAGGAGGCAATTAAAAACTAAAGCATAGTGAACTGCAGACACATTTATATTCTTCAGCTGGAATGAATCACAAGTGGCTTTTTCCCCTTTCTTTCTTTTTTAAACAAAGAAAACAGATAGAATGGATTTCACGAACAGTGGAGTACATAATTTCAAACAATGTTGACATATGCTTATTGTTCAATCTGTTACTAGGAATATTAAGCTACCTTTTTTTTCAGTTTGTAGACATTTAGTTTAGCTCTACGTATTAAGAGACAGCCTCTGCCTGGGTTAATTTACCATGCAGAACTACGTAAGTGCAGAAGAAATCTTTATAGTAAACAACGTGCACTCTACAGTTAATACTGCTGTGTCCCCAGTATAAATGATAGGCCCAGTTCAATAAATAAAAGACCCACCAGTAATTCCTGCCTTCTCCAATCAACATATAAATACTTGTTGGAAATAAACAGTCTGATGACTTGATTTCATTCCTTATGTGTAGCAAAGCCCTACAATGCTCTTGCATTTGAATTCTGTTTGCTTCTGGTTAGGGTGCATATCTGTATTCACTATATTTATACATATATATTTATGTTGCCATGTGTACCGTTCATTTCACAAAGACAGTCACAGCACAGACACACAAAGATTGTTCAGAAACGTAGTTGGCTAATAGGAGAACCACAGGAGACTATCACTTGCCTAATAAGGGCTCCTAAGACACCAGTGACCCAATTAATAAAAGAAAATAGATTCTACATTGGTGAGGCACTTGCTGAAACTATAGCCTTTAATCTCTTATATTAAGTGCAAGCTAAAGACACTAGGAATGCAATTATCTAGAAAATACTGCATTGATGGCCAGTATTTATGAATGTATCATTATGTATTAAGAACTGTTATACATACTTTACTTGTGTCTTCTTTTTCCTCTTCTATGTTAATTATTGATTTTTTTTACATGTTTCACAATACTTTATCTTTTTTAATTTGTGTTTCTACTAGCTAGTAATCACATAAGACAGTGAGCTTTACAATAGATAAAGCTATAGTAATCAAAATAACATGGTATTGACATAAGAATAGACACATGGGACACGGATCGGAATACAGAGCCTGGAGCTGAGCACACATGTCCACAGCCAACCAAGCTTTACAACAACGCTAAGGAAACACATTAGAGGAAGAAGAGACTTTCAAGAACAATGGTGGGGAAATGTGGTGCCCATAGCTGGGAGAATAAAACTAGAACTCTGCCTCTTGTGAGTTAAAAAATAAAATCATCTAAAGACTTAAATGGAAGACCTAAGTCTACAAATCATCTATAAAAATTAGAGAATAAATGTTTCAGGAGATTGGAATGGACAAGTATGCTTTAAACAAGACCACAAATACATAGGAAAAAAGCAAAAATGGAGAAGAGAGTGCATCGAAGTGAAAAGCTGCACAGAGCTAAGTAAGCACTCCGCAGAGTGGGGCAACAGCCTGCAGAATGATGGCAAATGTTTGCTACGTGTCTGACACACGGGGAGCTCAAACAACCCAATGACAAGCAAGGCTAAATAAAAATGGTCAGTAGGAGTAAAAGCTCTCGAAGAAGACATGCAGATGGCCAACAAGTATGTGAAGAAATGCTCCACATCACCAATCATTGCACAAATATGAATCAAAAGTAGATATCACCTTACTACAGTAAGAATGCCTATTATCAAAAAGACAAAAGATGTTAAGAACTGGAGAGAATATGGAGAAAAGCGACTTCTTGATCCGTGCGAGAATGTCAATTAGCTAGAGCCATTATGGAAAACGTATGGAGGGTCCTCAAGAAAATGAGAAATAGAGCTACCATGTCCTCCAGCAACTGGACTTCTGGGTAGACAGTCAAAGGAAATGTAATTAGCACGCTGAGGGGACGTCGGCATCCTGATGTTTACTAAAGCAAAGGTCAGCAGAGCCAAGAGATGGAAACAATCACCTTATCCATAGAACAGGGAATGGATTTTTACAAGAGGTGTAAACACAAGGGAATATTATTTGACCATAAAAAGAATAAGATCCTATTATTTTTGACAATATATGCAACGGGAGATCATTATGTTAGGTAAAATAAGCCAAGCAGAGAAAGACAAGAACTGTACGATCTCAACCATAAAGTAATACTGAAAGTTAATTTCATAGAAGTTGGCAGAAGAATGGTGGTTACCAGAGGCTGAGGAGTGTAGGGAAGAAGGGAAGAATGGGAAAGGTTGGTCGATGGTTACTAAGCTACAGCTAGATTGAAGTAAGACTCATGTACTGTTGTGCAGTGGGTGACTTTTGATTACAATCCTATCTTCTTCTGTTCTGGTAACAAGTGTATGAGATAGGAATGATTTGTAATGGATAACATAGGTATGCTAGTTTCTATTAGTTCATTGAAAAGAAAAGTTTGTGCTCATATTGTTTGATCAGTTTTTCATACCTATATCTTGCAATCTGAGCAACTACTTTCAAGATAACAATATGGGCTGTATTAACCATTGTTACTCTCCTATTATCTTGCATTGAAATCTTGTATCATCATTATCATGTTTGCTTTCTTTAAAATGAAGTCTGAGCCTTTTTTTTTTTTTTTTCCATACCGGGGATTGAACTCAGGACCCTGCGCTTGCCAGGCGAGCACTTACTTCCACTGAGCTATCTCCCCAGGCCAAGCCTGGGCCTTGTAATGAAAATGAAATCAACTCTTGATGCACAAAATTAAATGAGGTTGAGACTGTGTGGAGACTTTTTCAAACAAATCAAAGGTTGCAGTAGATACCCAAAGATAAGAGGATACTTCTAGACTTTCAAACAGTAACTCACTATTGGAAGCTTAGCTTAACCAGTAATCACAAAACAACTCTCAGATGCCACAGTGGAAAGGATGGTGAGAGAGCAATCAAGGGCCAGCGAGATAGCTCAGTGGGCCTGGCACCTGCTTAGACAAGCACAGAGACCGGGCTTCAATCCCACACACCACATGCTGTGCTGGTCCTGCCCTGGGCGTGCTGAGTTGGCCACCAAGAGCGGGTGTGGTGGTGCATGCCTGTAATCCCAGTGCTGCAGTAGCTGCAAATGGGAGGATCGCTGTGAGTCTGAGCTGAGTAGTGAGACCCTGTATTAAGTACATTAAAAAAGGGAAAAGAAAAGCAAAGAAATCAAGAAGAGAATATAAAGATAAAGTTGTCAAATAAAATACAGGTGAATTTACTACACAAAGAAGTATCGTGTGTAATTGCTAAGAGTGGGGACATAAATCTACTCCAATTTTCCCAGAGATCCAAACCAAAACAGAAGACAGTTTTAACAGCCGTCTTCCCTGATATAAAATATCAGTGGATAAAAGAAGGCCAAAACACCTCCTTGTTTTAAGAGAAGAGAAAATTTCTCCCATGAATCCTTAAAGAAAGTGATTCTCCTTAATTAACTTGAAAAGTTCTTTAGTAAGAATGCTTATCATATGTGTTGTTGAAAATAAAAAAATCCTATCAAAACACGTTGCTTAGTCAAACAGTTCTGCTAGGGGACCAATATTCTAGAGGTCTCTGTTGATTCTATCTGAACCACATGCAAACGGAGAATCTGTAAATAAATGCACTATGCATATAGGCTAGTGTTTTTTAAATGCTGCTATGTTGGCCATGGTAGAGCATTCACACAATCCCAGTTAGTCCAGAGGCTAGGGCAGGAGAAACCCAAGTTCAGAGCCCGCCTGGGAAACTTAGCAAAATCCTGCTCAGAATAAAAAAAGAAATTGTTTAAAAAGAGTGGAGGATGAAGCTCAGGGGTCAGGTACTTGCTTAGCATTTGAGAACCAGGGCTCAAAGTCCAGTGCCATCAATAGTAATAACAATGTGTGCACTAGAGAGCTCTTTGTTCCACCACAGCTGCCCAAGAGTGAGAAAGGGTGTGATGGTAAATACGGTGGGGGTGGCGGCTGGAGCCCTTGTTGCTATTTTCTCAGAACAACTCATCTATTTTATGCACTTTCTTACTAAAAGAGGTTCCTGTGAAAAATAAAGGTTTGTGCTGCTTTCCGTTGTCACAGGCCACCGTGTGGCCCCTCTTTCTGGCCAGCATCACTGTGCCCAGAAGGTGTTCAACAGGGTCACAACAGCTTCCGCCTAGAAACCTGATGTGGCGCACCTGTCGGCGGGCGCAGCGCTCCGATGTCCTGTGCTTCCATGGCCGAGCTTTCCCGGAGAGCATGCAGCGGTGGCGCCTGCATCGCCCAACAGTGCCGGCCGCGTCTCTACACTCTCTTGGGACTATCGCAGCCAGAAACTCAACACTGTCACCCCTTGAAGAAAGATGCCAGTGGCTGACACCAGGGATTATTTTTTTTCCCTTTAAACGGGTCTGAACGATACCAGTGACTATTGAGCAGACGCTAGGCATCTTAGTAGGTATTGTGGGGAGTGTCTCCGGGGAGCCCAGCAATCCCAGCAGATCTTCTACCGGTCCAGTGCAGGAGCACACTGAGGTGTCCGTGGACCTCTTTCCAGCTTTTCTCCCTCTGTCATCTGTGACTGATGAGATGGTGAGCTTCTTTTTTATTCTGATTCGAAGTCTCACAATATAGGTGGGTGTGTCTCAACTGGACGAATCATTCAGACCTACCTGGCATTGGCCAAGGGCATCCTTCGCCAAACTGGCGCAATTCCCGAAGACCCATCCATCCCCCAGGCGGCACAGTGGGCGCCTGGCCGGCGCTCCGGCCTTTCCTCCAAGCACCCTGGCCCGGTGCGTGCAGCGGGAGCCGCGATCGCACGGCGCACCCTTCCCCTGGGGCCGCGGCCAAGCTTGGGAAGTTCTTTTTCCGAAGGCTGTACCACTCCCGCATCAGTTCTTCCAGTCCTCCATCCTGGTCAGGTGCGAGGGAGGCCCTGGAATGTGCTGTGCAGCGTCCACGCGATCGTGTGGGCCGCGTCCAGGGAAGGAGCGCCGGCGACACGGACCCCAGGGCTGCGGCTTCAGCCAGGACAGAGGGGGGCGGGCGGCTCCTCCTGAGCCTCACCTTCCCCTCCTGCTGCCTCGAGGTCTCGGCATTTTAGAAAGACTCATGTTTTCTTTCTTTCTTTCTTTCATTTTTTCATTTTTATTTATTTATTTATTTATTTTTGTGGTGCCGGGGATTGAACTCAGGGCCTTGCGCATCCCAGGCAAGTGCTTATTCTACTGGCCTCAAGACTCATGTTTTTATTCTTGGCTTCTCTTCATTCCCTTGTAATCCTAAGAAAGGAAGAAGTTTAATAGAAATGAAAATGTTTATACTGTTGTTATTTTAAAAAAGAAAAAGACACAAATGGAGAATGGGTTTACTCTAGCTTGATTTAAAGCAATGAAAAGTTATGAAACGAAATCATAAAAAGGTAGCAGTGGCTAAGCAGTAGTGCAGACTTAGTAGCAGATTAGATTTAGTTCTAAAAGGAGTATTTTTGCATAATTATTAGAACTGTGTCCAAAGTCAGCTATGATTTTGACAAATCAAAGAGAGAAGTTAATTCCGAATTGGCATTAACATGAGTCGATACATTGCGGGGCAAACAGGTTGTGATAAGGAAAGTAAAACAAATTTCTATCAGATTCTAAGCAAAATGCAAAAGAGTATGGATTGGACAGATACAGCTATGAAAAACTATATTCTCATGAATGATGGAAGTAAATAGATCTACAAAAATACAAAAGTGAAATCACAATGGTGCAATTTCAAGATTTCATTTCTTTAAAAAAAGATCAATTCTTTTGAAATCAATAAATTTCACTAAAGTTTTAAATTAAAAGGTGAACCATCAATAACAGAAAACATTTGCACTAAATGCAATTCAAAAGTTTTATTATCTTTATTGTTAAAATTAATAGTTAAGTGATAAAAGAACAATATTACATTTTCTAATTTTAGTACTTTGGAGTTCAGCTACATAAAATAATAACAAACATTATAGATGAAGTATAATGTGCCAGGAAATGATTTTTTTCTCATTAACTTTATTGAAAATCAATAACTACGTATCATATTAAAAATTACACACAAATATTGAAATGGGAAAGATACAATATGTAGACAGAGTGAATTTTAGAGAAATATTTCTGAAATGAATACATAGCATGAGATTAATAA
>NDGM011199352.1:0-13833 GCA_002564305.1 Octomys mimax
TGTAATTTTTAGACATCTAGGCTTAAAATAATTTTTCTTCAAACTTTGAAGAAAATACCATTGATTATTTTAGTAACTGCTATTGCTAATGACTAGACTAATGTCAATCAAATACTTCTCATATAGGTTAACTTTTGTTTAGAAACTAAAACTTTTATCTTTTAGATCTCTCTTATCCTTGATACCCTGAAACTTCACAAATATTTTCATGAGTCACTTTCTTGATTTTGTTTTTTCAGGCAGGGTCTCCCTATGTGATCCAAGATAGCTTTAAACTCAAAACAATCCTCCTGCCTCAGCCTCCTGAGTGCTGGGATCACAAGCAGCACCACGCCATGCTATGAACCCACTTTTTTATTCCACCTTCTTCATTATAAGGGGAAATTCTCATCAATGAATTTTATTATTTATTACTTCACAGCATTTATTAATCATTGGCTAGATTTTATTGAGCAGCTGCCGTGTACCGGGTTAGGGGGTGAAACAATAGCATGCTAAACGAGTTGAAGTCCTGCTCTTCCTGTATCTAGCTACTGAAGATTAATCATTTTCTATCTTTTGTTTAGGAGTGTTCACTAGATATCGAGACCCCTGGGTCTTCTGAATTTCCTCTCAAAGCTCTGTCTATCTACAGTTTCAGTGAGTTACATGACTGTCTTACAGATTTGTACTTTATCAGCATGCCTCATTGTTATTTAGCGTTCTTACTGAATTTCATTTGGATAATCATGTTTTTAATTTCTAGCAATTTTTCCTTCCCCCGGTTGCTCCTTTGCAGCCATATTGTTAGATGAGATCTCATCCGCAATTTCCCTTTATATCGGTTAGAATTCAGTTACTTCAGTTATTTGCTTGACTGAGGTGCTCTGAGGCCCGCTGTTTTGTAACTAGTCTCTTGTGCTTGCCAGGGAAGCGCTTATTCCACCATCTCCCTCGCCCACTTAGAGCATTTCTGATGACTCCCATATCTATGAATGCTCTGTAGTGGCTATGTAGTGGCTATTAGAGGATTATACTGATTATGAAAGGTAACTGAAGAGGTGTTCTTTGTGCCTTTGTAGTTCTCTTTGCCCCCTAGTACTCTCTGAAAAGGAGGAGAGACCATGAGCCCCTCAGGGGTGGGCATTATTTCTGACTACCTTCTATTTGGGTTACACAGGTGGGGACCGCCCCAGCCTGCTTACGCTGTGCTGACCACCTCTGGGGGTGCCAGGCTGTAGCCCTGCCCATCTCCTTAGTGCAGCGTTGCGTTTCTCTCTTTAGTGCTGTAGGGAATTCTAGATATTTCATGCTCTGTCCTGCATTTCTTCTAAGCTCAAAAATCTTCCACACTGAGTTTCATCTGATAAACTGCCTTCACTTTCCATCTTAAAAAAATAAAAATCATGGGGTGCTCACTGTAGGGTGGATTTAATTCTGTGGTTCTGGCCAATGTCTTCCTGCCATTATGCTGTGTTATTGCTTTTATTCTGTCGGAATGGCTGTTATTGTAGTAACATAGGTTCCAGGCCTTAGAGTCACGTATCACAAGCACAGAAGACCAGAAAGTCAGTCGTTTAAAACCTTGTATTCCAAAGGAACCAAAATTCTGACACAGTAGCTCATTAAGCGAAAAAGAAAAACTTCTCTGGCCTTAACTGAGCCTGCATCATTTTCTCCCCAAGCTCTTACGTTAAGAGCAGTGCTGTGTGCTGATTGGCTTGGAGTTGTGATAGGGAGCCAATCACAGTGGCAGGAGGATGGAGTCACCTTCCTCCTGCGGTTTCATTGGAGTCACCCCCCTGGAGGACCACAGGCCACGTGGGTGAAGGTTCAGCACCTCAGCAAAGGTCAAGATGTTTTCAGGAAGAAAGAAGTGAGTCCACAACCAATAGTGCTCAGTACCTCAGTACTCCTTGTCCCGCGCTAGGATTTAGTCTTGTTTTTTTTTTTTTTCCTGAGTCTCTGCTGACAGAAATAGGGTAAGGTGAGAAGTAAGGTGAAAGGGAAAGTAGAAGTCAGTGCTCATTCTGCTTTTACCATAAACCAACTGTGTTTTGAACTCTGTTCTTCCCCACTTTTTTCCTTGATTTAAAAAAAAAAATTCTTTGTGAGTTCAATCCCGGGTTTCGAAAAAAAAAATTAAAAAAATTATTTGTGATTGGCTCTAAGTAATCTTTGCAAACTTCAAACAATATATAGCCATAATATTTCATCATTTTGAGTAATGAAAAATCTCATGAATACATGAAATATCCTGGGAAATTTTTGATTATTAGTAACAAAAGTCACATGGTAGTTCTAGAAATAAAGTGAGACATTTTGCATACTGAACTAGGTCTGTGAACGAAATCTGGCTCACTTTCAATCCATAAGCAGTTTGTTCTATAAACTGATTTTCTACCCTTGCTGTTAATCTCCAATGTATGCTTCCATTTTATGAAATGTGTTTGAGTAACTCTGATGGAGACCAAAAAGCTAAAAATGTGTACAGAAGGGCTGGGGAGATAGCTCAGTGGAATATGTGCCTGCTTGGCAAACACAAAGAACTGAGTTTGACCCTCAGTACTGCATGCCTTGCTGGCCCCAAACCAGGCGTGGTGGCGCCTGCCTGTAATCACAGTGCTGGGGAGGCTGAGACAGGAGGATCACTATGAATCTGAACTGTGTAGCGAGACCCTATACCAAATAAATAAATAAATAAATAAATAATTTTAAAAAATGTGTACAGAGCTGCTATAGGGTAAGTGGGTAAACCAGGAAAATGGTCAAAGAAATAGAAAAAGTAGAATGTGCACAGTGTACTTCTTTTAAAAAAAGAAGAAAGAGAAAGAAGACCATTTTGGTGTTCGGTCCTGCATTTTTGCTGAGTCTGCTGGTGACTGTATTTGTGAACATCCATAACACTCCCTGTGGCTTCCTTTCTGCAGTCAGTGAATGGTTCTCCCATTATAGGATGTTCGATTAAGCATCCCACTCCCTGTAGAAGTAAACAGAACTAACTTGTTCTCGATTTTAACCGTGTGAGCTAATCGGGGATGGGGAAGGGTTTGTGGCTCCTAAGCACCTGTACCTTCGTCCGTAGCGTTGTTCTGGGGAATCTCGCTCTGGCATTCGGCCCTCCCTCTTCAGCTACCCAAGTCTCCTCCACGCTTCTGTTTCTGCACAAACGCTGCTGGCGCCCATGCGCGGCATCTTGGAAGCTGGCCGTTAGAGAGGCAGGTCTGCAGCAGTCACAGTCCGAATCATGAGTCAATTTCGTATCACAGACAGCTGTCCATTTCCACTATAATTTCAGAACGAAGTACAATATATAGACTAAAGCTCCTGCAGAATTCAAAAACAGTCCCACCATGAAAGAAACTATAGGTTCATGTAATGTGGGCTAAAAGGGTAGATTTCTGGAAAATGGCAAATTTCAACTAAATTATGGTTTTGCACTCCTGAGTAATATGCAGACTATGGTGCCTGTGGAATCCAAGTGCCGTGGTGTCCTTAGGGAACCGCACAGCCTCGTGCAAGGAGGGCAGGAGAAAGGGTGGTGTCCCGTGCAGACCTCTGTTCAAACTGCAGTGCTGTCTTGACTTTGTGACGGCAGCTAAGGGGCTGCTTTAGGAGGGGGGACCATGGAGGAGCCCTTGAGGAAGGTCGGATCTGAGTGGCAAGGAGTCTGTTGCAAGAAGGGGGCAGGGCTTGCTAGACAGTGGGGTCAGCAGAAGCAGTGATCCTGCAGCTGGGAGCTGCCGAGCATGTTCAGGGAGCTGAACAAATGCAAGTGTCAGCAGGGCCGTGAGTGTAGAGGAAGAAGCAATAAGAAGGGGCCTGTCTCCATCTCACCCCAGAAAGAATGGCTGTCATCAAGAAGTCAGCCAGTAACAAATGCTGGTAGGGCTGAGGGGAAGAAGGAACCCTTCTCCAGTTAGTGAGGGTGCACACTAGAACAGCCACTGTGGAAATCAGTGTAGAGATTCCTCGAAAGCTAGGATTGGTGGTTTCATTTAACTTCGCTATTCACCTCCTGTGTATTTTTCCATAACTGAAAACATCATACCACAGCAATATATGTACACCTATGCTTAAAGCAACACAATTGTCATAGCTAATTCTTGGAAACAACCCAAATGCCCATCAACTGAGGAATGGATAAAAAAGACATTTTTTATACAATGGAATATTACTCAGCTATAAGAAAGATAAACTTGAGGCTTTTTTAGTTAAATGGATGCAACTAGAGGTCATCCTCATGAATGAAATAAATGAGACCTGCCTGTGTAAACGTTATATTATGTTGTTTGTGTAAGAACCTGAAAGAGTAAATAAAATCTGAAAGGTACAACAGATACTATGAATAGGAAAGAAAGTGCTCAAAGTGAAGGAACAACTGGGATAAGAAAAGGAAAAAAGAAAGGAGAGGAACACACACACACACACACACACACACACCCCAGGATAGCTTGGATAATTGTACTGCTGATTTCTACTGGTCTATTGAAAGAAGCAATTAATGCTTAAATTTTTTTCTCTCTTCTTTTTAACTTTTATAATTTTGACCAATTTTGCATGCTTATATCTTGTGATCTGAACAAATAATTTGAAGGTAGCAATATGCAATATAGCAACCATTGTTGAATTCCTAGAAAATAGATGGGGCCTAGAAGACAAGGGCTGGGTCGGGTGAGGTCACAGGGCATGGAGATACATGAGATTTCAATCAGAGTGTGGCGCAAAGACATTCGAGAGTTTCAGGGTGGGAGCGTACCATACATATCTGTGGGGTTAGGATTCTCCTCAAGAAATTTCTGTAAGTATTAAACCACGGAGGACTTACTCTACATGTTAGTTTTAATTCAATAGCAGTGAGTTTCAGAGTCCTCGGCTGAGCAGGCTTTTGCGGCTAACAGTCTTTGGTAGGTAATATTGATGTGACCCGTTACTCTGAACACTTGTGGAATCTGTTCTGCTGTCAAATGTAGTGGTAAAAGCAGAGCAAAGATAAAAATTAAAATAATTCCAAGAACAGTTCCATATCTAGGTGTTGATTATTGGAAAGGGGTGAACATACTTTTAGAAACTCAAAATAGCAATGGGATGTTTGGTGCTGTCTAGCCACTCCAGGGAAACCATGCTCCCCAGGGAAGGAGGCGAGCTGGAGCAGGGGAGTGCTGATGCTGTGTTACCCCGTATCCCTTTGCACTTTTGCAGGAGCTGGTGGTGCTCTGCCACCTTCACCACCCCAGCTTGATATCTCTGCTGGCCGCTGGGATTCGTCCCCGGATGCTGGTGATGGAGCTGGCCTCCAAGGGTTCCCTGGATGGCTTGCTCCAGCAGGACAAGGCCAGCCTCACCCGGACCCTCCAGCACAGGATTGCGCTCCACGTGGCTGATGGCTTGAGGTGAGAGTGCGGCTGCAAACTTGCTGCCAGGCTCTGCGAAGAGCACTTTGCGGTAATTTTGCATCCCACTGGTATTTTCCAAGCAATTTGGATGGCCACTACTGTTTGCTGGACCTATGTCCCGACCCACGGGTTAGTCAACGAAGGTCACCTGGGAGAGGAGCAGGGAATTGAGGGGACAAAGGACAGGAGACCCGAGAAATGGAGACAAGACAGGATTCTGATCAAGTCTTGATTATTCACGGGAGGTGCTGGGTATATATAGTGGAGGCGTAGGGAAATGGGAAATGACGTCGGCGGGTAAAAGGCGCCAGTAACTAGGCAACCAGGCTATGACAGGAAGTCCCACCTCCGGGGCATAGCAGGAGACTTATGGGAAATAGGCGGGGTAAGAAGAATTGGGAGCTTAGCTCAGCAGAGGTAGGGGGGAAGGGAAACCCGGAAATCCACTTGCAATAGGATTGGAGGCCTTGAGTTACTGTGCCTGCCACAGACCCAGTTTTGTAATTTCATAAAATAATAGCAGGAGGAGCATGCAGCGCCTCAGAGTGGAATTCTGCTCTCGATCTTACAGTCTTAACCTCGTTCTGACCTCCCTCTCCCGAAACAATGTAGGTTAGGCTTTCAAGCTTTGAAGTATCAATGAGCTAATTCTAAGATTGGAGGAGAACTGAGTCAGGTTCAATGGCTAGGTTTAATGTTGACCTTATGGGGAAATTTGATTTCTGCTTTCAACCAATTCAATTTGCAACCAGAACTGTGGAAAGAATTAAATTCATGAACCAAGGACCCACTGTAATTGGAGACTTCCACGCCTCTGGTTTCCTGGAGGTCATCCTTCCTTCATGTATTTACCTTGCATCTCACACCTAAGAGTCCTGCAAATATTCTCAGCCCTGCAACTAAAATGCATCCTTACGCGGCCTCCTCTCACAAATCTCTCTCCCCCGCTGGGTTTAAGCCTCCACCACCTCTCGTACCCATCTTGTCCTTGCCTTCATTTTTGTCCCAAGAAATCGGTCATCCTTTTCACCACAGTGAGAGCAGTGTTTCCTCCATGAACCGGGACTCTGTCTTTTTCCTGTTGACCCTCTCCCGTTCACCTCCTGCTCAGCGCCCCCAGCCATTTGCTTCATTTGGCTTTCCTCTTGTCTTATAGTCAGAGCGACCGCGGCTGTCTGAGGACGTCCCTGGTGGCTCTGTGTCTCTGGTGTCAGTCTCGCTGCTGCTGCTGGAGGCTCTTAATGTTTTCATGTTTGAAATCTGCTTTCCTTGCCCGGAGAACCTTCGTGCCTCGGGAGCAGGAACGCTCATCTCGCTCACCACTCTGTCTCTTGTGCCCCAAACAGCGCAGCCTCAGAGAATGTGTTGAGGTAGCGGGGAGAGATGGGGAAGGAGGGAGGGAGGGAGGGAGAGAGTGCCCGGTCTGTGTGCAATCCAGAGACGTAGGGCTGCTTTGGGAAGGTGATGAATGTGCTCCTACTACCCCCATGGGCAGGATCTGCAAATGCGCAGGGAGTGGGCAATAAAGGAAAACGAATTAGTCCCGCACAAAACCAAATCAGGAGCATGTACCTACATATGAATAGCTTCTGTGGAATACAGCAGAGGCATAAAATGAACAGATTTCGGTTCCTAAAAGGTTACAGAAAGTACCAAAGACCAGGAAGAGTTTTAAAGGCGGAAGAATGCAGGGATTTGGGTGTGGGGTGAGATGTCTTCCTTTGAACACAAGGGGGAGCCTTACGTCAAACAGATTTTGGTAAAATGCAGCTTCGACTGCTGTGTGTCACTATCCTTCATGTAACTAACTTCAGGTGCACGCTGTTTCCTCAGTCTTCCAAATATTCCCTAAAGTATTCATTTGTAAAATGAAGACTTGCTATTTTTTATTAAAATGTGAAAAATTTTATCTTTAAAACAAGTTGTTTTGGGGCCTGGGAGATGGCTCAGTGGAATAAGCGCTTCCCTGGCAAGTGCAAGGGCCTGAGTTCAATCCCCGGTTCCACAAAAATAAATAAATAAATAAATAAATAAAACAAGTTGTTTTGGTTCTCTGAAACCTTCCTTTAAGTAACCAACCCAGAAGTTTCTGATGAAGTAAATTAGCTCCCAGCCTATTTTTTTTCAATACTTTGCTCATTTATTCATAGCGTAATACAAGGAGTGCTTTTGAGACCTTAGGCCACAAGATGTTAGTAGGTTTCAGGAGCTAGCGATTTTTTGCCAGCACTAAATATGTTTTCAAAATTCAGCACTAAAATTTGCCAGCCCCAATAAAATTTAACAGAGAACTACAACTGGAGAAGTAGAAAGGAAGAATAAAGCCACAGCCCTTTGGCCTATCGTTGGGGAAGGAGCGGTTAGGAAAGGCACACAGACCTTTCTTCACACGGCATCTCCCCTCTGCTGCAATCCCGGGGCCCACTAAGGCGTCTGCAATCCGGTCCATTCCTTTCAGCTCTTGATTGTCATTCTCAACAATTCTGCTCCATCCTCCAAAATTTTGAGAATTGAGTTTGCCCCCTTGCTGTTTTCTTCTGCCCCGAGCCTGTGGTTTCTTTTGTGATCCCACTCGTCGTGGCAGGACTCCTGTGGTCACCTCCACCTCCGCCAGAGTGAGTATCCATCTGTCCATCGGGTCCTTGAGATTATTTCGCATGATTTCTAAAACCAGTTTATCTATCATCTCTATCCTATAACTGTCATATCTATCATATCTATCTATCCGTCCATCCAGAAATGCTGCCTGTGTTCATTATCTCCAAAGAATTATCAGAACACTCACTTTAAAAATAGAAACCTGCCTATTTCTGGAATTCGTGGTGTTCTCCGTCGTGCTCAAAGCCCATCCACGCTGCGCCTCTGCTGGCGCGTGTGCCCCTGGCTACCTCTGTAGCCTGCGCCCGTCCCCTGCCTGCGCGCTGCATCCTGCCCAGGCTGGAGGGGGCATTTCCACTGACCTTCACGCCTCTGCCCTCCCACCGTCCTCCCTCTCTTTGCACACTTGTCTGCCTGGGGAGCCCCTGTCCCCGTGACTCCACTCACACAGCCCCTCTCCCGGGATGCTCAACGTCCCCGCCAAGCAGAAGCCTCTCTCACGTTTTCTGGTCCTTGCTCCACGTGGCAGTAGTGTTAGGTGCTAAAGGTGACGTGCAGAGGTGACCTCCCTCCCGCTGGCGCTGGAAGGCTCGTGGGGGGGGGGGCAATTCCTGTCTCTGCCTCCGCGCTTTCTTCGTCCTTTTCTGCTTCGCCAGCTTTGGTTCTTACACGGTCTGTAGCTTTAGCTGGGCGCCTGCCTGCCCTGGATGGTGGCCTCTGAAGGGCAGAGAAGTGAAGGTAGCTTTGTGTCTCCCCGTCACTGGCTCTCCTAGATGCCAATCCACATTTGTTAAGGGAGTAAATGCCTTCTACATTTTGAACTATTTTATTTGGGAAGAGATATAATTGGACCTTAAGTTATGAAGGCAGGGGTTTCTTAGAAATTCTGATGATAATCATAATTAAAGAATGACTATTTAACTAAATATAGTTCATTTTAATAGAATATTTGACAGTGTTCATTGTTGCATGGGCATCATTTATAGCTGGATTATTGTCTGGAAGGCAAGGTCTGTACTTACTATTTCAAAAGCTATTTTACTATTTTATTAAAAGCTATTAAATTATACTTTTGAAGATTAAATTGTATAATTGAACATTCTGGCCTAGATAATCTCTTTCCCACTGATATTACTTCAAATTAACCTTAACTATTTTTTGGCATTAAGGAAGCATTCTGAAAAAGTCTGTGCTCTATAAATATACAGAAAGAGGCGTACGTTATGAAGGACTCAGATGCTATTTAATGATGTATGACTTGGCTTTAACTTTTTCCTTCTTAATCTCCAGCTTTTCTCTTCAGCAAGGGAAGAATAGCTAATGGGCTTTCAATAAGCCCTTAGTAAATTTTCCTTTCAAGCTCATTACTTTTTGTTAAGGTCAACTTCATTAGTGCATTTATCTTATTTATCAGCCCAAGCTCTGCATACTGAAGTGAATAGGCCCACTGTCAGAGGGCCTCACTACATCCTGGAAGAGGGAGAACCTGGCGCATTAGTTGATGCAATTAAGTGACACAGACTATCTAGACTGTCAGTCAGTGGAGGGTTCAGGACAGCCCAGACTCTGCTCCTAATCCCTGCGACAATGATGGGAGCGAAGGAAAGGAGTAAATGCTCTCTAGTGTGATGTGAACCCAAACCAAAACCCACAAAGAAATGAAGAATTGAAATTTACCTCCTTTAAGTCCTTTAAGAAGTTGTTCTTTCAAGGTTGGTCATGAGATTCCTGTGAAATGGGAGGTGCAGAGAAGGCAGAGCTGAATTTTGTAGATGTCCAAGGAAACGTGGAAAGGGTTCAGTTAGTTATTGGGTCACCATGCACGCTCTAGCGATATTGTTAAGATGGCTAAAACCTTGCCGAGACTGAAACTTCCGGATGCTTTATAGTAACTAGTGTTTAATTCCTTGCCTGAATGTCCACCTTTAATTGCTTTAAGTTGCATGAATTTATCTCTGGAAAAAGGAACTGTAATATCTCCCAGTGCCACTTTCCCATCAATATTTTATTCCTTCTCTCAGCCCAGATGTTCTTTGTTCACCTTAATTTATAACAGAACAGAGATTACAATAAATGACACCTTCAAACAGAATGAAATGAGAAATCTTTTATTTTTATTTTTTTATTATTGAAAGGCAGGAAATATTCTCTGAAACATCTGAAACATTTTAGAAAAAAATAATAAAGACAGGTGATGGAATTTCAGAATCTGAGATAAAGTGCTATATACAGTTTTAAGAAAATCAAAACTGAAATAAATGAAAGTTACAGCAAAATCTTATTGCCTCTTATTTAACATTCGTATTTTAAAAACAGGTAAACTACTCATTTTACACTAAAATAATTCAGAATTTCCTTTATGTAATTGTTAATGTGTATGAAAGACAGTCCTAAAAAGTTGTTACCTTTCCTGAGGTGGTTGTATTTTAAAATTTAAATCACTTACCAGCTTTGATCCATTTTTTAAAAAGAGAAAACCCTTCTGTGCAGTGTTAGATTTTTATGTTTAGCTTTCTGTCTGCGACTTCTCTAAAGTTTTAGGGTCAGAGTGCAGAATTTTTGATGTTTTGCATCATGGACATAGTGGATTGAGGGAAATTATGACAGCATCATTCCATTGTAATCTCCTTTCGCTAAGTGTCCCTGTGCATTTCGGACAGATACCTCCACTCGGCCATGATTATCTACCGGGACCTGAAACCCCACAATGTGCTGCTGTTCACCCTGTATCCCAACGCCGCCATCATCGCCAAGATTGCTGACTACGGGATTGCGCAGTACTGCTGCAGGATGGGCATCAAGACGTCGGAGGGCACGCCAGGTAGGGTTGGCGGTATGCGGGACTCTCGTCAGAATGCCCACTAGCCAGTCTTCTCACTGTGAGTTCAGGAAAGCCAGAAGAAGCACTGTGGCCTGTCACACTGTGAGCAGGTTCTTAGTATCTCCGTCATGGTGACCGTTACGTTGACATTGTTATCATTGTCTTTGGAAGGACCAAAACCAAAAGCTTGATGTAATGTCCTAGGGCAAAACTGGGTAAAAAGGAGAGAATAGTGGATGTCCAGTTATATTTTAAAAGCTAGATTTTAATAATCTTCAAATGCTCTGGAGCAGTGGCGGTACATGTGGGTTGTTTGTACTATGGATAGCTCTGGAAGGTTCTCCATCGTGGCTTGAGAGGTGTTAGAGTAACAAAGTTTTAATATAGGTACTGTGGGCTCTGAGCTAAAAATGAAGCCAACCAAATTTAGGAGGACAAATTCTTGGTCAGAGCTCTGAACTCAAAGAACTCTGAAAACCCAGACATGTTTAGTAACTAAACTCTCTTGATCCTTTGATCTTTATTTCTTGTACTACTGTGAAAGTGTGACATTTCACTACAGAAATATGAACATGTGAGTACATGGGACTGCCCTGACCCTAATGTGCCTCATTATTCACTTTCTAAAATAAAATAAAAATAAAAGATGTATGTTCCCCAAACCTTCTAGCTCCAGGAATCTTACATTCAAACTTTGATCTGGGTTTGTGCTGCTTGTGAAGTTTTTGACAGAAGCAATGTCTTCTTATTTTAGGTCTATATAAGAATTTAGGGCTTTAAACACTGCCTTTCTGTTTTAGTTATTTGTAATTGGTAGAGTGTTAATACTTCCCTGCTGAAAGATGGGGTGTTCCTCTATGAAGCTCTGCATAGGGGGATGTGTTGTAATGTTATATAAAGTGAAACACTCCCGTGTTAGAGACCATTACCTCTATGGCTAACATCACTTTATCTTTAATGTTGCTTTCTATTTTCACCCTAATCCCCCCACTTCTCTTTTGATCTTGCTTGTTCTAATAGTCTAGTTTTTGTTAGTGTTAATTGGCTCTACTCAGTAAAAATTCATCTCCAGTGTCATCATATCCTTTTGTGTTCTTGTGGCCCTGTCTGCAGCATGTGCTTTGCACCTCACCATTCACCCTCGGGGACGCCCACCCCTAGCCTGCTTCTGAGCTCCTCTCGGCATCTACTCCCAGGTTCATCAGAAGCTCATGTTCTGATTCATAAGGTAGAATGACAAGGCCAGCAATCTGTGTAAACATCGCATCTTCCTACTGCAGTTTGAGCAGGGAATAGAAAATTGAGGCCAACATCCATTCTGGAGAGGAGAGCTCTGTCCTTAGTCAGTGTGCTGTGAGTTATTTGTAAGTAAGATTGTAGATATCTTGATGCCAACTTGGTGATTGCAGCTTGTGCCTAGAACAGAAATAAATGAGTTGGAGCATATCCCACTGGGCAAAGAGCTTCTAGTTTGCTCCACTGCCCCCAATTTAGGTGCTTGGGTAAACAAATGGCTGAGATTCCCCAGATTCCAATGCCTGATTTTATTTTTGCTCCATATATATTCTTCCTTTTGTTTTGCTTGGCTGTATTTTGGAAACATTCTCATAAACACATCAGAGTATATTTGTGAGTTGAGAGTGTCTCTAGATTGTTAAATAATAATAAAATAATGATCATTTCTTGTGCACTTGCTGTGCGCCGCTCACAGTAGAGACGCAATCTTTTGTCTCTGTGCCAGGTCTGAAAGTGTATTATTATTTTCTCTTTTGTAAAATGAGAACATTTAGACTTAGTAATATCATGTCACACAGTGAGTGGTAGATATGACAACTCAGTCCAAATTAAAAAATTGATTTTGTATTTAACTTTAAATCCTACGTCTCTTTCCTAGATCATGTGCAACCCTAACATGTATTCAAATAGACTTACATATTCAATCATATTTATTAAACAGCAAAACAAAATAACGGAACCATAGTAATCAGTAGTGTACCAAATATGGTCAACTGCAGGTTTGGGAAAACAAGCGTTCCACAAGGGTGGAATCCCCAGGGAAAGTGGACACACCATTGTGAAATTGTCTCTGTAGATCTGCTCACTATTGTCGTGGGATCCAAAGGTGGGCCAGTCCACTCTCGCAGTTCCTTTCTTGTCCATTCCTCAGGACTGGGTTTCCCTGGGGCCTGTCAAGGTGCTTCTGGATGTGAGCTCAGCTACTCCCCTCAGGGGTCTAGGCCAGCTAGCAGACAGCTCAGTTCAGCTCGGTTCACACTTACAGCCTTTGACTTTGGTATCGGACTTCCTCACTTGGATTGAAACCTGTGTGCAATTCTGTCACCATCTGATTCTTCACATGGAGCCAAACACTTGTCCTGGGTCACTTATGATGTAACATACCATCTTTGGGCCACATAAACGGACAAAGATCATGACACAGAGACCCAGGGCCTGGTCTCTGTTTTTCGGCCCATGTTTTGCCTATGTCACTTAATATAGCCTATGTGTTTCCATGTTATATTACCAAACTTCTCTTTTTATTGCTGTTATCTTTTGTAGAGCACTTCTAGTTATCTCAGTCCTAAACTTGGCCTCAAATGTAAATAACAGTCCCTGTCACCACTGCCATCATCACCCCATGCCCTACCAAAGAAGTTCTGAGAACTAAAGTTCCTTTGTGTCTGATGTGCCTTCTCTGTAGCGCTTCTTTTTAATGGATCTTCAAGTTAAGGTTAAATCTTTTAACATAAAAACTTCTTGACCAAAGACTTCTTAGATTCTGTTTTGTTTTATATTAGTCTTTACTGCAGTGCCTTTACCCAGACTGTGTGCGTGAGGGTGGGTGAATTTTGGTGTATCAGAGAAGACACGTGTAGGCACACACCTCTCTAGTTCGTGAACAGTGTTCCTGGCTTGTGCTTAGTTGCATTTTGGATGGATGGACTATCTCATTTAAACTGTATGACCCTTGGATGTATCTTTTTTAAACATTTATTTATTTATTTATTTATTTAGAGAGACAGAGAGAGAGAGAGAGGA
>NDGM011199356.1:0-18177 GCA_002564305.1 Octomys mimax
AATGTGCCATAATTGATTGCCCAGAGTTAATCTTGTTTTTATTTCCTGTTTGCTTCTCCTCTCTTTTCCAAACAGAAAGTTTGGGGGATTACAGATTCAGGTTCTGAGGCTGAAATCTGGTTTATCTGTACACAAGTGGAAAGCAGCACTCAGTGCTCGAGGGTTCATTTGGCAGAGTGCAGAGGAAAACCCTCCCGCGCTGGGCAACCTGCTTACCTTATCTCCACTTCCCAGAAGTAAATGATTCAGAGACCCACAGATTGCTTCCCTGCCTCCCACTCTGTACAATGCATGAGGACTTCTGGCTGTCAAAGTCAACGACATATTACCATGTCCGCGAAACCAGGGAGCCAGGCTTGTCGGGACACGGAAGGCTGTACTCGGAGGGAGGGCCGGCTGGCCAGTGGAAACCTGTGGGGTCCTCCACGGAGTCACAGATGCCTAGGAGAAAGCAAGACTGCAATGGAAACAGTACTTCTTTCCCTTGCAGTAAGGTGCTGCAAGATGACAAGCCTGGAATTAGGCATGGGTTTCACGTGGTAATAAAAGGCTAGTATTTTATATTCAGATTTTTTTTAAATTCAGAGATTACAAAGAATAGACATTTAAAAATTTCAGATTTTTTACCTGATTTTTACCAGAATTACACCTTAAAGAATCAACCAGGAGGTGCCCAGGAGATGACTCAGTGGAATAAGTGCTTCCCTGGCAAGTGCAAGTGCAAGGCCCTGAGTTCAATCCCCAATTCCACAAAAAAAAAAAAAAAAAGAATCGCCCAGTAAAAAGACAACCACTGTTGAATTCCTATCCTTTGGCTTAGTGAAATTCAGTATTGTTTCTAATTTGTTTTTAGTATTTTTATATTCTCATTTAAGAAAAGACACATGTACATTAGTACATATATGCATGAAATTAACATTTTCACTCACATGAATCATCAGCAGGTATTAGTGAATGAGCTTTATTTAAAAAAACACTATAAGAAAATGAAACAAATTTCTGAGAAATTAAAAATGGGATTTGATCCTTTTGAAAGGAAGAACCGTATAAAAGACGGTGTCAGTGGTATCATCGTTGAGTTGTGAGGGCATTCCATAGAAACTTTTCTAGTTTCTCGGACAGTGTCGCCTGCCTACAGCCTGGCACGCAGGCAGCAGGAAGGCTCTGCAGCCCAGCTCCACCAGCTCAGGCTAATGCCTCATCCCCAAACCATCCGGCTTATCAGGAAGCACCCTGAACAATTCGTGTACCATAAGTGATTCAGATTTTGTCTTTTCAGAAATACCGAAGTAAGAGCAATATATCAATAACCACCCTAAAACCCCGTAATTCCCAACTGAACAACAGCAAATTTATATCCCCTTCTGGCAGACAGTCTGAAAGTTTTTCACAAACTGAAAATTCAAAGGACTTTCCCATGTGGATCGTGATCTTTAACTGCCACATTTTAGCCTTTTATTTTCAAATGACAGAAACTTCTCCACACATCCACCTGCAGAAAAAAATACAGTACAGACTTTAAAAGCCCTTTGTCAGGAAGCAGGGATGTTCCCTCAGGGTGTGCTACTTATCGTCAGGTCTTTGCATCTGCCCGGCTCTCTGAGCTCTACTTCTTGTGTGCAATGACAGAGTGGGGCTGGGGTCCCCCACAGAAGCAGAGGTGCTCGCCTGCTTCCCACGCTGTGAGTGCCCCCATCACGAGTACCATCTCAGAGGCTGAGGAGCACCTGCTTCTACCTCAGCCCCCTGAGTGCACCTAGGGTGGAACATAACAGGTGTCTTTCTTTCTCTTGACTTCTAAGAAAGTAGATAATTGTAGGCCTATAGTAAAATTAGAACAATTATGGTGCTGCACATAGTTTTGAACATGAGCTTTTTAAAAATATCCCATCAAGACTCATTTGTTTTACAAGTATTCAAGAGCTGGGGAATGGGTTGAATTCTAGTGGGAGGGAAAAGTAAAGGTCTTAAAAAAATAAGATGTGGTCTCATACTAAAGGAGATTATTTAAAGAAAAATAATTAAGATTGTACATACGTGTGATAAGACCTCTTTCTCTCTCTCTCCACTTTACTCTCTGTTTCCCTCCCTCCACTCCCTTCAATTCCCTTTCTTTTTCCTGTCCCTCCCTCCCTTCCTTTCCTCTCTCTTTTTCTTCTTCACTGTGTGTTTGTGGACCCAGGGTTTTCACTTGGTGCTCCATCCTTAGGCCCTTTATTTGGAGACAGGGTCTTGCTAAGTCGCTAAGTTTCTCAGGCTGGTCTCAAAATTGCAGTTTTCTTGCATCTACTTCCAGGAGATTCATGGGCCACCATACCATGGTCCTAATGCTACCACTTTCCCAAGTGTATGAGGCCCAGATACCTGGTGAACAAGAAGTGGAAGCTCAGATGTGGTTGTAAATATTTACAAACGGTGGTGCCACAAAAGGCCTCATACAAAAGGTGACTTTGGGGCTACTCTCACAAATATGTCGGTAATAACTGAGTAGACAGTGAGACAGAGAAGGGCAGTGTGACCGGAGATCAGAGATGTACAGAGGGTGTCTGGAAAGGGCAGGCAGTGCCAGAAGTGAGCAGGTGTAGCTGAGAAGTGATGTGAGGCCCAGTATACTTGAGACTTGGATATCTGGCCTATTTCTGCAAGACAGTGAGACAATTATGGAGACAGGCAATGCAAGAAGAGGAAATGCTTTCCAATGAGAAATTGTCTTTTATAAAATTTACTTTATTAGAGTTTTCATATGCTTGTATACACACATTTTTTAAATCCTAACGTTGAAGTCAGTTGTGCTCAAGTTATTCTGACATTTGCTCATATTCTTGGTATTTTCATAAAATAGCCCTAAAATTAACATGAGCCCTCAATTTGTCTCCTTTTTCCTCTTAGATTCAGAAGTATGAGTTGCTTTACATTTTTTGTTATTTCACCCTTTTGTTCCAGTATCTCCGACACAAAAATTTTTATCATCAGAAAAAATACGTTCACATAGCTGAGAGACACATCAAGGAAGGCTATCTCCATTGGCACTCCACCGAACCTGAACACACCGTCCTGTAACACACAGGGTGTAAGGCATCAGCCACTTACCCAGTTGCCTCACATTCACTGTGTACAGCCGCAAGCCCTCATCCAGGGACTCATTGCTTTGTAGAAGCTTCTCCTGAATAGTTTTTCCATCTAAGTGGACGTTGTTGGTATCATTGTAAATGATATGGGCCCAAATCACCAGCCTAGAACAACATTTCAAACAGTCCTGTCACTGGAGTTGCAGACTGGTTCGCTGGTTTTTGCTGGAAAGAAGAGGACTCTCAGATCTGGGGGGATGACCAAGAATCCTCGCAACAGAGATTAGTGAAGCTGCTTTAGGCTTTCCCTGCTACTGAACACATTACGGGAAAAACATCTCAGTATGAGTAGATTGTTTTGATGCTACATAACTACATGTGCGACTTTATCAGATAATCCTATTCATTCTCAGAAATGTTTTAATATTCGATGTCAATAATATTCAATATATTATGTAATAATATCTTCTGGTGCATGCAAGAATGGGTTTTATTTGTGGTTAATTCTACATTGTTTCTTTATAGCCAAGAATACATTTTTTAAAGAAAAATTAGAATTTTACTTGATAACTGACTTTTGAAATTACTAACTGCTATTGTTTAAAAATGTGGCATCATTTCTCTGGATGAGTAGCAAATAGTTTTCCACTTTTATGAAGCATTTAGAAGTGTGTCATATGGTAAAATTCATAAATGAATGCTCAAAATGCATTCTGTGATTGGTCAACATATTAGTGAAAGCAGTTCTAAAGTCTGACCTTTAAGATCTTTAAAACTAAAATCTCTACTAGAAGCAATGTATTCTAAAATCCCCATCAAAACATTTGGTCATACAATTTAAAGTAATTGAATTTTATGTTCAACTATAATCACAGCTGTAATCAACATCAGAAATCAAAACTATTAATTCAACACTGAGATAAAATTAAATTACATTATCTTGTCAGGTAAAAGAGAAATTTTTTCCCTTAGATGTGATATCTCTGGGCAAGCAAAAGAACTTTTGTTCTGCTTCGTATGCGAGGAGAAATAATAGGACACAAGCCATTGTGTTATCAAGGCAGTTACTGTCTGCATGCCAGAGACAAAGTATGCAGCTGCTTAGTGCAGAGGCAGTGGCATATTTTGTTTATGAAATCCCATGAATATGAATTAAAATTAAAGTAATATAATTTTAATATAATTAAAATATGAATTAAAATTAAAGTAATATAGTTTTTAATATAATTGCAGTGCTACAAAGATAAAGAATAAGTTAAGAGAATGTTTTCTCTCCAGGTGACTCTCCTTAGGTGCACTCTACATTGTTGATCAGTTTCCTCTGTGGCCCCATGATCTCCTTGATCAGAAAATTTGGAACACCACTGAGCTATAGGATGTTAGAGTACAGGTTGTCTTACGTCCTAAGTCCTCACCGACCTTGAAGGGCTAGGGACCAATGTTGGCTATCCTTGTAGCCCTTCTTTTTCTCTAATATTTTAGTCTGCAAATTTATGTTGTTAATATATTCACCATTCAAAATTAGGTGCAATTAACTAGCTTTAGTCAACTGCACTGCTTTTCATTCTGAAAAGCTATTTATTTCTAGGATGATCAACTGCTAAATGTCTATGTACAGGCCATATTTTAAGACAAGGCAATTGTAGATTTGACTACATTGGTGACCTGTTATATCTTGGTCATTTTTGAAATGACCTACAGAAAAGTATCCCTTGATTAAACTATTGTTTGAGGGTAAGCTTTGCCACTCTGGTGGCTGGAAACTTAGAATTGGGAGTGTATCATTTCCCTTCATTTGAGCATCCTTAGCACTGAGTCTCACAGGTGGCATTGCAGACCTAAGCTTAGCCAGTCAAGAATAACCTTGTAGGGGGCCAGGGAGATGGCTCAGTAGAATAAGTGCTTCCCTTACAAGTGCAAGGATGTGTTCAATCCCTGGTTCCTAAAAAAAACCCAAACCATTTACCTTCACAGGTCTTATCTGCGTTTTTGTTTCTCATCCTGAAAACAGAAACTATTCTACGGTTCTATGAAGTCAAGTTCTATCTGTTGATACCCACAGCTACTCTTTATTTCAACAAACCTGTCTCTGTGGCTTTGGTTTCCTGCCTGTCTAGGATATACAGTATGACAGGATTATCTAAAGCTATCATGTCACAATCAGACTGAAAAGAAAAGTTTGGGTTAAAGAACAGGTGATCCTAGCAGCTTGGAGAAAAACAATGAGAAACAATAAAGCTTCAATGGTGAGCATAAGAGCCATGGAGCAATGGAGAAAAAGGAGAGGCTGTAAGATAACTAAAATAATGGAAAAATTCACAATAAGGGGAAACTAAATGGGATTTTCCCACACTGATTGTCTTCATTCTAGAGTTTTCGGTGGAATTATTCATTGGTTTCACAGACCAGGAAACTGAGATTCTATGAATTTTAATATCTTTCAAACCAGCACTTCTGAGGTGCAGACATATGCTAATTAGCATTAGCATTCCGGGGAAGAACCAAAGCAAGTAAACTGCAAGTGGAATGCTGGGAAACATGGGGATTCCCAAATGGAACTGTCCCATTGTGAGACAGCGTGCGCAGCAAAGGGAGCAGGCTGCAGTGAATGCACCAGCGAAGGCTTAGTACAATCTAGTAGCAAGGCTGGAAAAGAAATCATTTAGCTAAGTAGAAAAATCTTGTCATTGCAGTATTGAAATACAGGACTCTGTTTTCAGACCATAAAGGAAAAAAACCAATGTCAGAAAATAAAACCCACTGTTTCCTAATCAGGTGGCTTGATCCAGGACACTGAATACACACAGAAATTATGATCTTCAACTTAAATACAGAAACATTTATTCATCTAATGTTAAGTAGCAAATAATGCCAAGAAAGCTCTCAGATCAACTTTCAGGTAAATTTTTGCTTTTATCTTCTCACATAGTAAGAACATATTCCCTGAAAAGAAACATAGTCTATCGTGACATCCGTTATATCAAATATCAGTTAAGTTTAACTCATAAAGACTTATGAGAACATTTCCTTTTCAACTGATTTTTAAAGAATATACTATATAGAAATTATCTATCTATCTATCTATCTATCTATCTATATGCAATATACTACCTGATTTCAAGTTTTATTTTTTCATTTAGATGTTTAGGTTGGTTTCATTTTACAACAATCTGAACAGTTGGTTGGTCCTTACCTGCCACCTGCTTTAGTATGCTGGATAACATATATTACATTACTGGTAAGAAATTATGATTCTGATATAAAATTTCAAATGGAGAATTTAGAAAATTAGGTGATGGTTTTAAGCAGCAAACACATTTTTCATTATTATCTATAACCTTAGATGCTATCATACATAAGACCTTTTACTTGAAGCTATTTGAATATTTTATAGTTCTACAGATTGGATTCAGGGCCTTGTGCATGCTAGGCAAGTACTCTAGAATCCTAGTTCTAATATTATTTATTAAAGATCTGTTTGAAATTTCAAATAGAAGGTAAAAGTTACTAAAAATAAACTGGAAATGCTAAGCATAATAATTCATACATGGTAGATGCTCTACTTCTAAATTAATTTTTTAAATCAAACTTATGCTTCTACTCAGCCTGTCCTATGATGGTTTTAAATATAAGAAAAAAATTTTATCCATTAGTACTAAATTAAAACTAAATTCATTAGTACTAAAGAAATAATTTAAATGTTCTAGTGATTACATTTTTCTCTCCTCTAGCGTTGATTTTATTTCTCTACCACACAGGCCAAGCAAGCAGTAAGCAAGAAAAGAAACATTCGACCTTCAGACGATTTTGTTAGTGTTACCTTCCATCATCCTCAGTGCTTCTCTTGACTTTGATCTTGTCCTCTCCGGTGGTCAGGTTAAAGCTACAAACATAAATGCACATATTTATTGGCAGCCACATCTACTGAGTCATCAAGAAAAGTGGACGTGGCAAAAGGCAGAGCAGACGGGACACTCGGATCCGCTATTTGCAAATGTATATTTTGAAGTTCTTGATTCTTTCACAAGTCCAGACAACTATCTTTGATTCCTTGTGGCCACTCAAAGAATACCAGGAGGAGAAAGAATATGAGAACTTCCTAGAAAGAACTTGCTTGAACTTGCTAAATACTGTACTTCGGAAACTTGACAAGTGACCCCTCTTCTGTTACTAATGTCACATGGGCTCACAGGATGTATGGCGAGCCATCGTGAAATCTAAAAATAACTTTCACCATAAAACTGCAAACAATGTACAGAAAACAATATGTAGACAATATTGTTCTCTGGAGATTTAGTGGTGAATTTAAACAGGAAAGTGGTATGAGCCCATTTTTGAAAACCGTGGTTGCAAATAAACTGTAGATGCCCCACAGTGTAGAAAAAGTGGTCTCCAAACTGGAGTTCACACTGCCCAGGGTGTGGTGTGGACTCACAGCGGTGAGAGACGAAACCAACAGAATTTGTTTATATTTCATTGTCCTCTTACCTTTTGATACATTAAACATACACTGATTCTGTTTCATATAAACATACACACAGTGTACTCTTGATACTTCAGGCAGTAACAACATTAAATATATGTTACTTTTTATCTAAAGTAATTAATTCTGTCACTTACCTGATATTAACCACATAAATAGTGTAGTTCCAATTCTGGAAAGTTGAATTGAGCTGAAAAGCATAATGGAAAAAAGTAAGATTTTTAGTTCCCAAACATAAGTTTGTCTTTGGGTGAGGACTCTAAGGAAATCTTTGCCAGGAAAACTGGCAAAATGAGAAGGAAAGACTGCAGACACGGATCATGTTCAGTAAGAACCTACAAATGTTGTTTTTATCAATCTTTACAATTGCCAGTAGGATAGGTTTTATCTTCCAACTCCACTTCCTTATTTATGGAAAAAAATTGAGATTTAAGATATTAAGGCCGGGGAGATGGCTCAGTGGAATAAGTGCTTCCCTGGCAAGCGCAAGGGTTAGTTCAATCCCTGGTTCTTACAAACACAGAAACAAACAAACAAACAAACAAACAAAGATATTAAGCGGCTTGCCAGTCACCCTATTAGGTAATCTAAGGATCCAGCCAAGTACGGAAGTGAACCCAAGTCGATCTGTTTGGAGTCTCACATTTGCTCTGTAGCCCACATTGTAATAAAGCTAGAAAAATGAATACATGCCTTACTCTTTATTTAATAAATATTGAGGTACAAATAAATTTTCTACTTAATTACTAGAATTAGTAATTAATTACTAGTTAATTAATTATCATGCCTTGTTAAAAATAAGTGTAAAAATAGTTCAACATTACTGAAATGCTAATTTCATGGGGTTATTTAACAATTTTTACAAGTCTTTGGTACCACATTTCTTTAGTGGAGCAACAGGTTCCTTTTCAATATGAATAATAAATTTTCTTAATATCCTATCTGTTACAATCATAAAATGGGATTTCTTCACTGATATGAGAGCTTCCTGTTTTTGTATCACCTCTGAAGGCTTTTAGGTCTTGTTTTATACCAAAGTTTAGCTTTCCTTGCAAGCATTTGCTGCAGTTTATGCCTGGAATATCTCCCAAGAGCCTCTATGCTAACATAGGGATTGCAAGCTTGTGATGCTGCTGGGAAGGGGTGGAAACTGGAAGGGAAACTAGGCCAAGGGGGATGCGGCCTTGAGGGACCCTGCAATGCTGGCTCCTCCGGCCTCTTGGATTCCCAGTCTCCGTGTATGTGTCACAGATGCCGGCGCTTTCTCTGATTCCAAGCTGCTAAGAAGGGAGAAGGCAGCTTTTGCCACATGCCTCTGTGCAGAGGGACTAGGCCAGGAAGGACCAAGCAAGTGTGGGCAGAAACCGCTGTGCCACGGGCTAAAGCTCTGTCCTCTTTTGCAGTTGATGGCTCACATACTCCATCACTGCTGTGGAACGCCAGCATGGTATTCTGAAAATTAAATGTAAATTTTAGGAGATTCTGCTAAAAGGGAGATAAAATTATTTTTTAAATTTTGAATAATAATGTGGGTTTAATTCTCCTTGTCTGAAATGCTTGGGATCAGAACTATTTCAGATTCCAGATTATTTTTTAATTAAGGAATATCTTTATGGATTTTACTGGCTCAGCATCCTTCATCTGGAAGTCAAAAGGGAAAGGAATGTTTCATGTTTTTTTTTTTTTTTTCTTTTCCTTTTTCTTTTTTTCCAGAACCGGGGATTGAACTCAGACCCCTGTGCTTGCCAGAGAAGCACTTACTCTACTGAGCCAACTCCCCAGCCCGTTTCATGTTTTAAATTCACAGGTTTCACAATCTGTAATATGCAAAAAGACGTAATTTAAATATTCCTTTCTATCACGTATGTGCTTTGGTAGCTTGCATCTTAAATGAAAAATATCCAATGAAGTCTAGCTCCAGATGAGAATGATGCTATGCTGAAAACAATACAAAAATATTAATGTAAAATCTATCCTGCATAGCACAAAATTTCTAGTGATACTAATTCTTAGGATTATTAACATCCATGGCTTGAGAATAAAATCAAACAGTCAGACTTTGACTTTTAAAGAACAACGCTGGAAAGAAAATGGGATCCAGAATTGCACTGTTTCTGTGAAGCCTGCTCCCTGCTTAAGAAGGAAGCATATATACTGCTGTTTCAGTTAGTTACTAATGGCAATGTATCATTTTTAGAAGTTAATTATGACCAACAATTTATCTTCCCCAATAATCTTGTAACAGAATTGTTAACCGTATTCTGTTGTTTCCAATAGTCAACTTAGTTTTTACAAATATTGCTTTAAAAGAGATTTTAAGGTGTATGTTTTCCCAGCATGACATACTTACCAACACATAGAACAGAAGGAAATTCATTTCTTTCTTACTGCAGAATGTAGACACTAGTGACCATTCACATAAAAAGCTAAAGTCTGAACTATACTAATATCTGTTGAGTCTAGGATTTTATATTAAAAAAGGACAAAAATCTCACAGAATAGAAATATGTTGAAAATAAAATGTTGGACACTGGTGTGGAAAAGAAGAAAGTGAAAAATTCCCATAGGTCATATTTCATAAGGGAAAACATAAAATGCTAAAGATTTTAAACTAGAAAATATTATAAAATTCAACAATAGGATACTGGTTAAATAAATTACAACCTAAATGTACACTGACAAAAGGCTGGTTAAATGTCTAGATGACCACATAATGCAACACTCCAGAAGAAGAAAGAGGAGGAGGAGGAGGAGGAGCAGGAGGAGAAGGAAGAGGTAGAGGACAAGGAGGTAGAGGATGAGAAGAAGGTAGAGGAGGAGATGTAAGAGAAGGTGGAGCAGGAGGAAGAGGAAGAGGTGGAGGATGAGGAGAAGGTGGAGGAGGAGATGGAAGAGAAGGTGGAGCAGGAGGAGGAGGAAGAGGTGGAGGAGAAGCAGGGGTAGAAAGTTCTCTTGGTTCTAATGTTGCAAATCTGGCAACAACAAATTAAACACAAGGTAGAGTTGGAAAGTACAATACATTAGTTTTAATGTAAAAAGAAGGAAAATAATCTGTATTTATTTCCTATGCACACAAGATAGTTTATAAAAAAATAACAGTGATTTCCAAGCAGGTAGATCTGTTTCCAGGTGGATGAATACAAAGGTAAACAGAAGACCTGCACGAATTTTTTTTTTAACTTTTAGTTTTGTTCATACATCCAAACAAAAACAAGTACTTATTTTAAAAGATAACTGATAACATGGATTTAATACTAAGGATACTACCAAACTCCATTTCTAATGTATGATAATTTTCTTATTTAATACAAGGCTAGTCTTGGGCACATTTTTGTATCCTTCACTCAGAAGTATCTCTCTCATGCATACACATCAGCCTTGCATGCTACATATGTCTACAGACACCACAGGAGGAGTTCCTGCACTTTAGCATGACCCACAGCACCCAGAATCTCTTTCAGATTCTAGAAGTAAAAGTTTTCAAACAACCCAGAAAGCAACTATGAAAGTTCACTTACCCATTCTGCCACCTTGCTCTGTACTTTGACCTCGGGGTGATGAAGGACATTTTGAATCACTACGGATATTCTATACATAATTCCATCTGCCCATTGGAAACAGGATTAATCCATGAATTATGCTTATACACCAAATAGTACATTTATAATCAGATAATTCCACTCAAGTTAAACAAAACCTTTTACATAGCACAGAACATTTCCGGGCTGATTTAATGTTCAAACTTTTGACCTTTGTAACTTTTTTGAAACAATTATCGATTAATTTATCTTTATCATTTGATGCTCCTATAATATCATTTGCACATGACCTTTGGAGTATTTGCATGTGTCTTCAGATTTTTCAAGCCTACAGGTTTCTGATACGAACCATGCATTCAGTGTAAACTTTTCATGTGGGATTCGATTCGACTCCTTCTAACAAGAAGGTATGCTTTCTGCACATTACAGAGACGACACAGACTCTGGGATGCAGTCCTGCTGCTGAGTGAAGGGCGGGCAGGGCTGTGAGAAGAACAGCACGGACTGCCCACAGCGTCTCTTCCTTCTCCTCCCCCCAGCAAACACATTTACTTCTACTAAACCACTGAGTAAGACTTCATTAAAATTTCTTAAATATGGTCATTTATAGTAAGATAGGAAGAAAATAATATTTGTGTGTGAATTTTAACAGGGCGATGCTGTGGACAGAGGTTCTGTTTCACTGGAGGAAGTGAAGGCAATCTTTAAAGTAGTTTGATGTTTTCCCCCATGAAAATCACAGTCACCAGCAAGGATGCGCCAAGTGTCCCCCGCTGTGTGACACAGGGCCCTTTACCCAAAGTAGCTGGAGCAGAAAAGTGCGTCTTAAAATATGGCTGCTTCCAGAGAGAAGATGTACTGTGTATTGTAGGCAATCACTCGTCTTCATGATTTGTTTAAGTAACTCAAGTAAAATATGCACAGAAGACATAGAAATATATAATCAAAACAATGTTGAAGAACATGTTTTTAAAAATTGCAGGGAGGCAGTGGGAAAAACTACAGAAGCAAGCCTCTGGAAACTCCCAGATGCACTCCAGTCCAAATTCCAGTCCCACTACTAAAAGAATGTCTCTCCAGTACAGGACTCACTCTCACGCCAAACGACAGAAACTGCCATCTTCAGATACAGTAATACAAATATGAATCTGGTGCATATCCAAGGACAGGTGAATTTAATTTGTGCCAAGTAAATTATTTCAAATTTGAATCTCTTTGGTGTGTTATTGATCTAAACTTTGTGTTCCTATAAAACATGTCCTGAATGAAGAATACTTAGAGGAGCATATAAAACAAATGATAAATCAGACTAAACATCTTTCGCCCGTGGATCTTATCCTGTCATGGGCATTGTGAGTGACACAGAGGGAGCTCAAGGCTCAGAGGCCCAAGAAATCCTCAAGGGCTTCTGAACATTCTTTGAACTTTCACCCGTGCCAGCACAAGATCTGAAAACCTACCACTAGATGGAGCCCTAAAGCACAATTTTTGTTCAAGGGGGGGGAAAAAAAGAGAAAATACTAGAAATCAGTATTTTTAATCACTGACATTTCTGAAATTTTATTTAAGACGGTTTATATATAGATATTTAAGATAATTTATTTATATTTTAAGTGTTTTTTGCCCTCTCTTTTCATTTGATTTTTTTTTTACATATAAATAAAAGATATCCAGTAGTAAAGACAAACTTGGGAGCACTCTCTGTAGGATAATATTGTTTATAACTGATAAAATGTCAAAATTCTAAATAATGAAACATTTTGTTACCGAGTTTCCTGTACTTGGGTAATTATGCAAGAGTCTCTTCCTAGAAGCCTCAGAATTATGTCATATTTCATAAACTTAGCGAAAAAATAATCAACAGAGCCTACACGTTAGATATTTTAAATTTTTGAATAGTGAGGTCAACGAGCAATCATGAAACACGTCCCAGGGTAAACCAACAAAAAAACAGAAACTGTCCACTGAGGGCTGCTGAGGAGGTTTTGGGTTGCAGCAAACTACTTGGCTTAAACATTGCCACACAGGAACTGTAGGTACGACCCACAGATGCAGGCTTTTCCACAGCATCATAGCACCACCAAGGGCTTCGATAGATGCATTAACCACTGTGGTGTCTCAGTATAAACCACTCACAAATCACGGCTTCCAGAGACTGAGAGACATATGGATTGTCCTTCTGACAATGTGCAGGGCAAAAGGAAACCTGGTTGACACTTCTTGAAAAAACGTCTTTAAGAACAGACCCACTTTCCAACTGAATACTTCCTCCAGACACATAGACTCTCAAAGTAAAATCACTGCCTGCTATGCCAGATGTGAGGTGCAAGCAGCTTTCCTTTCTGTATTTCTCACCAATGATTTTTTTTTTTTTAATTTCTTACCACTCTTTTCTGGTTCTTGGAGGATTTAGAAATGATACTACTCTATCTTCAAGAGTATGAAATATAGGTTTCAAATGATGGGTTTAAAAATATGTACTTCAAAAGATATATTAAAATCCAAGCCAAATGTTATTTTTGGTTTGTATTGATGTCTTTGAGTTGGTGATTGGGCGATTATAGACCGGTGGCCTGCAGCACACAGTGTAGCTATGTGTAGCTATGCGACACCTACACACAGCTTCTTTAAGGTATCTGGCATACAGAGCTAGGGGGACTGCTAGACCCACACAAACCTCCTGGGAGTGCAATTTGGTATTGGAATAGCTAGGCATAGGTGAGACACAGGAAGGAACATTGCAGCTAGCGCTTGCAAACTGCATGTTAAGAACAGCAGGAGGAATTAATGCCATTAATCCCTGATTTGGGTTGACTGTGCCGACCTCATCGAAGCTTGCTGTCTAGAGACACTAGGATGTTGTCTCAAGCACAGAAGATATTATTTGGAATGAAAATGATAATCAGTTCAGGAGCTTTCTTGGGAATAATGGAAAAGACACAAGGTCATTATTCATGGGAATGGCTAGGCTATCCACATCTTGAGATATCTGTTTGTGGACAACACCCAACAAGATAAGACTTTCTTTATGTAACTGTAGACAATAGATGAAAAGCCTACTGAAGATAACAGAAAGAGTTTTACATGGAAAAATAGTAACATTTCACAAAAACTAGCAAAATAAATGTCAGGAAAAGTACCTGATTGTCAAATTATCTCAGTCCTTCTCCTGTCCCTACACTGATAGATTGTTACTGATGAAATCAGTAAAACTTTCAGAGTCCAGGGCTAGAAGGAGTGGCTAAGGTGGATAATGGATTTGTCAGTTGGGCTTAACTTTCTCACGTCCTCCAAATACAATTTTATAATATATCAGATTGTGAGCCTGAGAATGTTTACTGTATCAGTTTCCCAAAGAATAAGAAAGTGTTGATAGTGTGTAAGTGATCTTAGTCCATGACAGGACATTAAACATCATTTATTCATGAGGAAAAAAAGTAATTCTCTTTCCAATTATTTCAAATGTGATTACATAAAACAAAAAATATTATTTCAGTATAATTCATCTCTGACATTTCACTTACAAGAAAGTAACAGAAGCATCCAGCTCTGACATGCGAAAAGCGAAGGAAATATGCAGGGAATTCAGAAGCATTATTCACATTATACCTATTTGCACAGTATATTCTTTTCACTTCTATTTTACAAGTAAAAAGTCGGTTTTACCATGAAGAAATTAATTTCCCTTTGTAAATACCAATATTTGAGTAAAAAAATGAGTCAATTTAGGAAAAGATGAAGTAAAAGAACAGGTGACTCAAGAGTATGGTATGAATATGCATCACTCTGAGCACATAATTACGAGCCTGTTTCTACCACATGACTTTTGAATATTTTTAAATTCTAGGATTATATTTTGAATTAGACTCTTTTTCATTAGTGTGGTCAAGATAGACCATTTGAACTGATTCTAACATTTGCTTGCTTTGTTGAAACTCCAAGGAAGGTCATGATACAGAAAGACTGAACAAGGCTCTCTTCAGGAATGCTAGAAATGACAAGAACTGAGTGAATGCAGCTCTGCTCTACCGAGCGGAGGACTCGGGAGCACCATGCACACGTTCTTGGGCAGTAGGGGATGTGCCAGTCCTGGACGGAGCCTCCACAGAGGCTCTTTGTATGTTCATACAAAGAGGGAAGTACTTAGTTAGAATTATAATATTCCCATCTGCTGGCAGGAGTCCATGTGAAATATGCACTGGAAACTTCAGCTGCTGCTGCTTTCTTGGGGGCTGTTGGAATTTCTGTTCCACCATAAATCTTCCTGGTGTAGCTTGCAGAATAACCATAAACACTTCCCTGAATCAATGGCTTTATGAGCCTAATGAAACTTATATTTATATTTCATGTAAAATATTCCATACTTCCAATTTGAATGTCCTTACAGGGGAAGTTGATGTAACCCTTGAAGCCAAAAGAAAAAAAAAATGAACTATGTAGGTTTTTCTTCTCTGTGTTTTGGGTCCCTGGTGATATATTACAGATGTGTTGGCCTCCTAAACTAAGAGATTGGAGTTTAGAAAATGCTTTTGTTTTCACTATCTTATATTTGAGAATATTACTGTATTCAGGCAATAGTGTGGTCACCTACTTGGAATTTCTCTTTATCACTACCTAAAATCACGAACTACATTTTCAAAAGATTATGCGCATAATCCACGTGGGTAACAGACTAGATAAAAATTCAATTCGCTTGGTTTTTCTTTGCTCATTTCCTAACTTTATATAACTACTGCATTTTCAAATTATAACTAATATTAATGGAAAGACATGTATAGAGAAAAAGAAACAAGTATTGGAAGTTCCTTGAGTTTTACAAAAATTAACTAGGCTCCATGGTAGGGCATTGGTACCTGAAAGAGATTCAGGTACCAATAACCCCTCAAAAAATTAACTGATAATAGTATTCTAACCATTATCCTTCAGCAAAAACAAACCACTAAGATTGACTTAAATGTCACGAATATTCCAACATAAACTTCACATTCATGAGAAGTTAAACTACTAAACTTAGTGTTCTGAAATTTAAAATCCTTGTAAAAACCAGTTTCCTGAACAGAACAATCTGACAATATAGAATATTCTGTAGAAATAATAGGGTTTCTTTATCAGTTCTCTATTATAATGGAAATTAATTCCCTTAAACTAAATGTCTTTCTCTGAAAACTTCCTTTGAAAGTTTTTTTTTTTTCCCAAAGAGAACAGCGTAAGAGTACTAGAAATATATTCATTTCTTTAAACATTAGACCTGGAAGCGTGAACACGTGGTATTTACTTCCCAGATTTGCAAAAGTACAAATGCACCAATTACATTCAGTAACAGAAGCATCATTGGAACATCAGATATTTCTACCCTTTGAATACAGATCTTATTACGTTAGACATACTACAAATAAAAAACATAGTGATTTCTTACCATTCTTTTGTTTATCGATTCTATTAGTAACAGGCATGTTAGTGGTGACAGTGGGTGGTGTAGTACTAGAAGAGTTTACAGTTGCTGGTAATAAAGATGAGAAAGTTGTTATTCTGCAAGGAGCACATGACAGTTAATATGGATAAGCAATTCATAATTAATGCATGGAACTACCCAAAGGCAGAATGCAACCGACTTCTTGCCACTAATTACACCAGACTCTGGGGTTATAATATGCAATATGAAGCACTGCTTCCTGTGGCACATTGAGGATCAATTCCCGTGTTTATTGGTGCCCAACAGCATGAGGATCTGGAACTGGCACAAGGGGACTGAAGAAAGGGTACTTCGATTCTAGATCTAACTCGGCCACTAGAAAGCTGCCAGTCAAGCAGGAAATCACTAACCCTTGGCATAACTCACTTCCTGTGTTTGAAAAAGAAAAACTTAAAGAAGGCTGTTTGAATGTAGATCTAAACCTTAAAAATTATCTAAACTAAGTCAGCCTGTTTAATCCACTAAAATTTGAGAAATGAAGCCTCAGAAGAAAACTTACCTCTCCTGAGAATACAAATGAAGGAAAAACAACAAAATGAATGTATGGATTAAGTCAATTTATATAAAGATCCTGGGGGTCAGGGAGATGGTTCAGTAGAATAAGCCCTTGCCTGGCAAGTGCAAGGGCCTGAGTTCAATCCCCAGTTCCACCGAAAAAGAAAAAAAAAAAAAAGATCCCAATAATTTTACTAGACATTAATGGATTAAAAAGTATTCCACAAGGGCAACCACTACAGGGGTGGATATTTTCAAAGTATTAAGTCACAGCTATGTTTCTGACATTTCAACAGTTCTCAAAGAAAAAACTCTTAAACAAATTTTTTTATAACTCTTTCTAAAGGACTGGAGGATCTATGTAAGAAGTAAAAAAGCTACATACATTTTTTCTTTACATTATATATACATTTATAGTATATGTATATTCACATATACCATTATGGTCTATCATTCATTTCTTTTAATTAAAAATTATTTGAACAATATACTTAAGTGATTACATGAAGAATTACCTTTAAAACATTGAATTTCTGGCTGTAAAAATCTACAGTGATTAATAAATAATTTTCTACTTTAAAGCATATATAACACTTAAAATGGAAATTGTTTAAACCTTTTTCTTAATTCATTTTTCTTTTATTTATTTATTTGGTACAGGGTCTTTTTATACAACTGGGACTTGTAATGATCCTCTGTCTCAGCTTCCGCAGTGCTAGGATTACAGGTGTGCACCACCATGCCTGGTTTCAGTGGCCCACATGGCACTCCCAGGGTGGGGCTGGCAAGCCATGCAATACCCAGGACCAAACCCGGGTCCTTGCACTTGCCAGGCAGACACTTAGACCATGGAGCTAGCTCCTCAGTCCATTTTGTGAAGCCTTTTAAAAATTATGAATTAGCAATAATGTTTATCTCTAATGCAAAATAATCATAATGTAGTCACTTAATGCATAAAGAAAAAAAAGAAAGAAAAAGTTGAGTGGTCCATAGACTCAAGGAATAAATATCTCAGATTAAAAGAGGTTTGAAAAGTTTAAAAAAAAATGTTTTTTAAGGGGCTGGGGAGATGGCTCAGTGGAATAAGCATTTCCCTGGCAAGCGCAAGGGTCTGAGTTC
>NDGM011199359.1:0-13129 GCA_002564305.1 Octomys mimax
TAAATAAATAAGAAACAGAAAAAAATTAAAATAACAGCAACACACCCAAATACATCATACTCCCACTTCAGAAAGTCATTGGTGAAGGAAAAACATTTAAAGCCAAACAGTTCATCTAAAGCAAGTGGAAGGAAGAGTATAAAGAGGAGAGCAGAAACCAGTGAAACAGAAAGCAAAAAGAATTTAAAAATCACCATAATTAAAAACTGGTTCTTTAACAAAATCTATAATACAGATAATTTTCTAGTGAAACTGATTTTAAAAAAAGGAGGAAGAACATAAATCACCAATATAAAAAATAAAGGGTGAGATTTCACTGTAGGTAGAACATCATTAAAAAATAATAAGTACACAGAAAAACTTTATGCCCATACATCCAGCAACTTAGATGAAATAGTAAAATTCCTTCAGAGTTACGGACTGTCCAAGATCAGCTAAGAAGCTGAGGGTAAACTTAATAAATCTGTATTTTTTAAGAGAGGTTAAATTTACAAATAAAATTACAGAAAGAATATTTCAGAAGAATACAGTAATAAATAGAAAGGATTATATATAATAGCCAATAGGATTTTATCCTGGAAATACAAGACAGACTCAACATTAAAAAATCAATTAATATTATTTCCTCATGAATAGAAAAAAGAAAGTACTTTAGTCATTTGTAAAATTCAACACTCATTCATGAAAAAAATCATCCTCAAGGGAAGTAAGTTAGTTTGAGGAACTAAAAAGTTAGTTTGAGGAAGGACACATAAAACAGCCTGCACCTGAAGTAATATTTAATACAGAGGACCAAATGCTCAGCCTGCCCCCAAATTTTGGAAAAAAGCAAGATGACAACACTATTCAGTTCAAACTGATAGTCTGATGCAATAAAATAAATTTTGAAAAGAAACAAATTTTAAAAAGAAGACAGGGTGGAATGGCAGCAATGCAACTTTCCATATTTGAAGAATGCTATTGTATTTATGAAATTCTAAAGAGGCTAGAAAAAGTGAAGAGGACCAATGAATGGATTTAAGCAAGGTCACAGCTATAAGCTCAATAAACAAAAATATAGCACAGTTCTATATCCTAGCAAGAACAATATTTCATGCAAGAAGTCATAAAAACATTAACATTTAGTCATCAATTAACAAAATATGAACAGAGCCTCATATATGCTGAAAACTGTGAAACACTGATGAAAGAAATTAAAGATAAAGTTATGGACAAACATGTTACAGCCATAGGTAAGAAACCCTGACATTGTTAATTATCAGTTTTCCCAACATTAATTTATGAGTAAATGGTTTGTATAAAATTCCAGTGAAAATACTAACATTATTATTTCTAGAAGTGATTTCAAATTGTATATGTAAGAAAGCAAAGAAACTAGGGAAAGAGCAGCTTTTGAGCACTCAGCCCCCACGAAGTATAAAGCTAAGGTAACCAAAGCAGCTCAGTGCTAGCGAGGAAGAAAGGCCTAGATGCATGAAATGCAGCGGAGCACAAATGGGTCAACAGATGCACAGTAAACTTTCTGGTAAAGGGGTAGAAAAAAGCTTACAGAAAAACAATTAGTCTTTTCATTAGATAATGTTACAGTTGTACATATTTTACACGAAAATATGAACCTTGACCTATATCTGACACCAAAAACAAATAAAAATAAACCATAGCACTAAATCCCAAACTATTCAACTTCCAGAGAAAACACAAAATGTTTTGCTACTTTAAAGAAAACTGATTTAGATGTGATGCAGAAAAATATGATTCATAAAACTATTGATGTATTAAAGTTACAAAATTAAAAACTTCTGCTCTCCAAAACTATTACTAAAAGAAAACTTTCACATTTGCAAAATACATAGAAGATACAGAACTTATATCAAAAATATATAAAGAATTCTCATTTAAACATAAGTAATATATTTTCAATAATGACAAAATATGAATGATATCAAAGAAGATATTAGAATGGAAAATCATTTCTTGAAGCAGTGTTCAGTGTCATTAAGACACAGGGAAAAGCAATGTAAAATCACAATGAAGTGCCACTCTTAGGCTTAAAAATAACTTGAAATACCAAGTGATGAAAGGTTGGGAAAGAGCTCCTGAGGCTCTTGTGCATGATGGCTAGAAATAATGAACTGAGCATACAAGTTAGCCACCTTTCTTATAACGTGATACATTTCTAACAATCATGTTTAGTTGTCATTCCAACTTTTAGTGGGGAATATTTATTTTGGAGCACATTATTGAGGTTCAGATGCATGGTCAAGGGGCTCTGCTGCCTTTAGATCTGTGGTAAAGCAGAATCGCCATTGCAGCAGCCCTGGTAGTGGAAAAGCTGCTTGCTCCAAGATAACTAAGAAAAGAAAAGGGGGAAAGGAACAAACAAGGAGTGGGCTGGGGACCAACTGCTCCGCCAAGGTCATGCCCCCCAAATTCTCTCCCTTTATAGGTCCCTCCTACTGTGTCCATCACCTCCCAATAACACCCTCAGATCAGATCAGATCAGATCAAATCTTGATGTCATCAATAGAATTAATCTAAATATAAAATTAGATGGACTGGTGAGATAGCTCAGGGGACTAAGCACCTGCTTTGGCAAGCACAGGGACCAGGGTTTGATTCCAGTCCAGAATGCTGTGCTGGCCCTGCTCCCTGAGCTGGCTGAGCCAGGACCGAGTCTGGGCATGTTGGCTCATACTTGTAATACCAGTGCTGGGGAGACTGAAGACAGGAAGATCATTAGGAGTCCAAGATGTGTAGTGAGACCTTGTAGCAAACACATAAAATAAAATAAAAAAAAATTAGAGCCCTCATCATTCAATCACCCTCTAAAAGCCCATAAGCTAGCACCAAATTCTTCAACACAATAAACTTTCTATGAGACAGTTCAGGTGAAAACCACCCACGCCTTAAAACCGTCTGACAGTTCTTACTATCCTAAACACTGGCTTATCTTTTGACCCAGTGTCCCTACTTCTAGGTATTATCCTAAAGAAGTTAAAATATATGCTCTTCCAAATCTTTGTACATGATATATACAGCACAATTCTTCATAGTGTCTAAACTGTAAACAATACAAATATACAACTGCCAACTAAAAAACAAATGGTAGAACATCTATCTGTACAAGAAAATATTCCTCAGAAATGAAGAACAAACTACAGATATGCAAGATTCTTAAGTACATTTAGTTAAGTGAAAGAACTCACACTCAAATGGTTGTATACTATACAACAATTATATGAAATTCTGGAAAAGATAAATTATAGAACTAGTCCAGTGTTTGTCAGAGATTGGGCTGGCTTGAAAGGTTCACCATGAAAGGATTCAAAGAAAAATTTAGGAGTGAAGAAGATGTTCTCTGTGTTTTTTGTGTCAGTTTTTAGATAGCTGTTTAGGTTACAAGTAGTAATAAGACACTATACACTAAAAGGAATAGCTTTATTGATTAATTGCAACCCAACACATGACTTTTAAAACAATTAATGTGAAATACATTATTTGGCCTAGTTTAGATAAAGTTTTAGCAAGCTTCTACATTTTGAATAAGATATAAATTAAATATAATTTCTTGTTTTAAAAACTGAATTTATCGAACCAGAGGGCTTGCTACTTATCTGAGACAAGACGTTTGCACAAACTTCATTATGTCTCCTTTAAATGCACACCGCTATCTCCCCCATCACCAGGATATCCTGTTCATCCCCTAAAGCTACAGCTTCTTTTATTTTTTCAGAACAATTATGGTGGTGGAAAAAGAAGACATTGCCCTATTAAATGGCTCTTGAAAGAAAGAATTTACAACTGGCTACACACAAGGCTTTAAGTATCACAAACTCCTTGAAAATTTAGAAGCTGCCACTTTTGAAAGACTCTCGAAGTTTAGCATGGATGAAGTTTCAGTAAAATCAATGTCCAGTTTTCATTCCTTCAATAGGCAGTCAGCTTGTGGTTTGTCTGAACAGAAATTAGGAAAAATAACACCCTAAAGTGGTTGATACATTGTGTCAACTTAACTAAATTGGTTCAGCAATTCCACGCTCTAAGTTGTGGAGGGCCTGCCCTAGAGTGACTCAGCACAAAAAGAATATAAAAGAGAACTAAAGAAGACTGGCGTGCACCACTTCTGCAGGTGAGATCTGGTCTTCCCAGTCAGCATGGAAGGAAGGAAGAGAGGCTTGCTAGATGTTGCAGCTGCTGTTTCTCCCTTTGCTCTTGCTGTTTTCTGTCACCATGGACTGCTGCCCTCTGCCATGTGCCACTCTGCCTTGGAGCCAGCTGAGCATGGACTGAAGCTTCCACTAACTGTGAGCTAAATAAACCTTCCATTCCCTCATTTTGGGTGTCTGGTATTTTTTCCCAGCACAAAAAATAACTGAGACACACTCAAGCCTCCCTACACTCTCCCCTGCCCTGCATGTTTCATGTACCTCCTGTCCACTGAACTGGGATGGCTGCTATAGGACAAAGAACCTTGCTACTGTAGACCAGGAGGATCAGTCTCACAAGGCATAAAGCTGGATAGGACAGAGTGGAATACAGGTCTCAAAGGACACATAAAAGAAATCCAGCGTAGTATCCTTCACTGAAAAATATAACTAGTTATCTAAATCTATCAGTCTTTTCTCCTACAGATCATGTTTGCTGTCTTAAGAAATGCAAGAGAAATAATCACTTTGATCTTGATTTAAATGCTCTCTCTCAAGTGTCATAGATTAGATTTAGTGAAATGATCCATATTTATCCTTCACCAATATATAGTATTTGTTTTTGAAATAAATGAAACTATATAGTCCTAACCTTGTGAAAGTCATCACTACATTTTTGTTGAACATATTCCATGAGCAATGAAAAAAGTTCATATTATAAAAATTAAGTAACATATGGTGGGACATCCAGCCAACTTTAGAGATAAAAGAGATTAGAGGAAATTTAGAGTTGGTAGTTTCTACACCCTATATGATGGGAAATCAATAAATATTTTTGTGTTTTATGTAATGAGAAATGTATGGTAAAGTATTTATAGTATATCAGCTAAAGAATGAGAAGTAATAATATAACTAACAAAGCTCAAGGTAGGGAGGCAAGGGAGGATAGTACAAGGTGTCTAAATAAAACTTCTCACTTCCACACAGATAGTGACCAGACATTGCCAAATGTTAATAGAGGCAATTGCTGTTAGAGGAGCTGTATTTGGAGGAGGCTTTAAACAAAACAAAACAAAAAAGGGGAATATAAATAAAGGACCATTTTATAGTGAAAATATGTATATATGTACATACAAGATCATTAGGATAGATACACAGCTACTTTCTCTTAGCTGCATATCTATCTCAGTTCAATAAGAAGAAATGTTTGTGCTAATATTGTTTAGACAAGATATCATTTCTACATCTAGTCCTCTAAATAACTACCAGGAAGACCACACATGCAATGTATTAATTATTGTGACTGCCCTACTGACCTGTTTTGAAACTGTTTCATCACTATATTATCTTTTTCTTATCAAAATGATAAACAAATAAATAAATAAATAAATAGAAGCAAAAGCACCTGTGTTAGTATGCTGGAGTTACCAAACAAGTTCCATGAACTTGGAGCTCACACAGCAGACATTTACCTCTCATGGGGCTGGATGACCCAGTCCCTGGTGAGGGCTCCTCCTTCTGGAATAAAGGTGGCCACCTTCTTCTCACTGTCTCCCTGAACGTTCACACGTGGGATGGAGGGAAAGAAAATGCTTTGATCTCCTTTTCTTTTTCTTTTGTCTTTCTTTCTTTCCTTCCTTTTTTCTTTTTCTTTTCTTTCTTTGTTTCTTTTTTTTTTTTTTTTTTTTTTTTTTGTATTTTTAGGAAAGGGTCTAAAGGGTGTTTAGGTCTCACAACGATTGGACTCATACTAATCCACTTGTTTACAGCCTCCCAAGAGTACAGGCTCACGCCACCACGCCCAGTCTCAATTGCTGAGCTTAGCGTGCCCTGGGGCAGGCCGGCACAGCATTTCCGGTGATTGAACCTGCTCCTGCACCAGCTTGCAGGCGTTTTCATCCACTGAGCTATTTGGCCAGCCCTTCTGTTTCTTTTTTAACGAGCCTAGTCTCTGGGTGGGGGCCCCTGAACTAATGGGTGTGAACTAATCTGGGCATATCCATGACCTTATCTAAGTCTCATTATCTTTCAAGGATCCCGTCTACAAATGTTAAAGGTTGGTACTTCAGTTCGTGAGGTTAGGGATGCACACAAGTCTTCTACATGATTTAAACTACAGGGCTAACTACCAGAATTACTAAATAGAATGTGTTTTGAATAAGAATTACAACGGAATGAAAATATATTAATTATAAAAATTTAGTTGCTAATATAATTGAAATCATTTTTACTATGTTTTTAAAATTTTTTTTATGAATCTTACTACAGGGTCTATAAGGTCTCACTATGTAGATGACTGGCAGTGATCCTCCTGTTTTCAGGAGAGGATTACAGGTGCAAGCTACCAAGCCAAATCTCAATCTCCATCTCAGCGTGCCCCAGGGCAGGGTGGGCGGGGCACGCAGGGGATCGAACCCCAGCCCCTGAGTTCTGCCTAAACCGAGCTTTAGTCCTCTGAACTATCTGGCTGGTCCTATTTTTACTATGGACACATATCAAATTACAAAAGTATATATACTTAAGAAGTACCACCTAAACACTGATTGTATGTGCAAGTAATGTCCTTATACCAAGGTTTCTGGATTGATAGGAAGATAAGGCAGGATCAATTCTGAAACCACTAAAAATATGTATCACATGGATCAAAGGGTAGAAAAGCTTCATGCCTGTTAATGGAGATATAAAATTTTAAATCGGTTTTGTTTTGTTTTTAAACAATTTCCTGCTACAGTTTCTTTTAAATTCTTAAGTCTTTAAAAAGAAAAAGAACAAAATGAAGAGGTTCCCATAATTGAAATATAAGCAAACTTCAAACAGAAGTTGCTTTTTGTGATCCCTAAAGGGAAAATCTGATAGCTATTTAAAATGAGGATCAGAATAACCATGATGTATTGCATAGCTTTAACAATAATTTGTTGGTGGTTGTTATAGTTCAAACTGATAACTCCTTACTTCTTTGTAAAGTAAATAGCTTTTTTGACTTCTTAATTGCAAGGACAACTTTGGGTCAAGATCAGGTGTGTGGATGGTATGAAATAAACAAGGCTGTCAACATGGCAGAAGAATGGCATGCACCTGCCCCAGATACTGACATGACCACCTATTTCTGGAAGCATTCAGACTCCAGGGAGTGCATGAGGGTCCGGGGGCTACTTAGTCAACCAGCCAGTTCTGGAGCTAGTTAATTCTGGAATTCATAATTCATTGCACATACAGCTGGTGTTTGAAGCCAGGAGATCTTTAAACTGTCTCAGGAACTTTCAGTCCTTGCCCCTCTTAGGGAGGCAGAAACACTTCTCTGACAGCAGAAGGAAAAAAGGAGGCCAAGGTTAAACTTTGCAAGGGAAGGTAATGGAAATAAACTATGTGGTAAAACAGCTCCATGAGACTTTTCCAGGATTTTGTGTACAGAGGACCCACGGCTCCAATTTGGGGTGCAGCGCTATAAGTAGTACTTCATTGTATTTCTTGCTACATTCGTTCTCCTTCAACACAACACAGAATTAAAGAATAACAAAAAGCCCATGATAACTGGTGAAGACTCTTCATTGTGGGCTGTCATTTATCTTCATAGTTTACAGGTGAAGAATTGATGTGAAATCGCCATGATTTTGAGGTCTGACTTTCTAATTGACATGAAGAGTTCTCTGCTCCATAGTATTTTCTAGATCAATGGTTAGTTCATAAAGCACTATTACAACAGATCCTTGCTCTGCTTTTTAAACTTGACCTCTGCAGTACTATAGGAATCTACATTCCTATTAGCATATACTCCCACCCTTTTCTTGTTGCAGAAAATATGTATTCATTTCATAGTTGTGATAGCAATTGGGTAAGCAGAAGATTCTGCTAGCAAAACATCTAAGTGACAGCTGGAAAGCCTTCAGCTTCTCTAGAGATGATAGTAACCCCTGACCTTCTTGAGCTGATTACCTTCAAAGTACCCACTCCACCAAGCTATATGATGTTTTAAACTACCAGTTGCTTCATAAAAGCATTCTGGATGCTGTTTAAGGAAGAAAATAGATAAAATGTAATCTCTTAAAATCAGAAGACATCTGTTGCCTCCTGTTTCTTGGAGCCTCATATTGCCAGATTCCTGTGGATAGCTTTGGTCCACTCATAATTCTAGGGCAGACAAAAATCTTCCCAGTGAGCTTTTTAGAGTGTGAACATCACAACTGCAATAGCCACATTATGAGGTAGTAAATATAATACCAATGTGGGTCATTTCTTGAAATATCCATCCTTCATGTGATAAAACACTGCAGCAGTTACAAGCAAATCAAATCGAAGGAGAGAAAGAAAAAAAAAAAAAACAAAACAACATATCTTCAAAAATCAACCAAGAACTAAAGTTATTTCTTAGTAGAAGAAAAGGTACAAATTGCTGGGATTCCCTCAGGTTTTACTATGAGTGTCCATTTCCAGTTTTTGCTACACTATATTGCCTCAAAACATGAATGTATCTGTCTCAAATGGGGCTTGTTCTCTCCAGCCATTTCCCATTGCATTAGTGACAAAAGCCCATCAAGTGTGCCCATTCTATTCCAGTTTTATCACGTTGTTATACTCAGAAGGGCTGAATACAATTTCAAAAATAAAATAAAACAATGATTTCTGCCATCTGAAACCGGCTTTGAAGACTCACGTGAAAATATGGTGAGTGACTCAGGTAGACAGGAGAGGGGAACCATTTCCAGTTTAAAAAGCTGCTGCCTGTTGTGATGGAAATCCACGTGGGGAAAATCCACAGTTCCCAAGGCTAAATAGCAATTTGGATTTGGCTCCTGAACCAGAAATCTCACTTTAGAGATTCTAACTAAGATACGGATATTCAATGATTTCTTCAATGAGTTGCATGGATTCCTTGAGGCCTCCCTTTCTCCTCATTCAATACCACAGCCAGAAACATGCTTACTCTTCTCCACCCAAGCCTGCTTTGTGTGGCTGTTGTTTATGCACCTTGTTCCCTCTTCTGACTTCCCTGCCTTCTCTGTTCTCGGAAGTCCTGTATCCCTGGGATTTGTACAGTCTTTGTTGCCATGCTGTCTTTTGAAGCTCAGTTCATATAGCTTATGTAATGATTCAGAGTTACAGAATTACAGAACATTAGTGGTCATGATAAAGCAGGAGAATTGAAGGTCTAAACTCAGGAGACAGGTGTCTCGGTGTTGCAGCCTATAGCATTTTGTTTTTGTGGTCACGAGAACCTTATCTAACTTTTCCAAGCTCCAGTGATCTCACTGGTAAAGTGGGACACAGAACTGTAATAAGCAAGGTGACATATGTATCAAAGAGGTCACCTCAGAACAGGGCTCTCTACTTCTCCAGTTGTTCAGCCCATTTCCGGTGGCACCCCACTCAGTGGTGGTATGGCTGTGTCCTGTTGCAGTTTAATACACACCTCTCCTATTTGGTAATTACTGCCTCAAAAGCGAGGAATTGCCTTATTTACATTTGTGTTTTTCTTCAAGGGAAGGAAATAACAAGGAGTAAGGACTCCATATCATAATGTGTACTCATAGAAGTGTCAAATGAATATGATGAACTGTAGACCATAACGAACCATGTAAGCATAAAACAGTAATGAAAATAGAAGCCAAGATTTATATCAATCTCTTTATTTTATCAATGAGAGAACAGAGCTACAAAAATGGAATGATTTTATTATATCCCTCAGTAAATGCATGAGGGAACAAGATTCAAGAGGCTAGAATCTCAATTCAGATCTCTTTCTAACACCTCTATCTTCTTATTTGTATATGTTTACTGGCCATGTGAATAATCATTGTATACCTAATAATTATAAAATTTACTTTTGTATAAGTTCATGTAAAGAATCTCAATCAATATTCAGAAATATTACTGATAATGGTAGTTGTAACAATAATGTTGGTGATGAAGAATTACTTTAGGTGATAACATTTTGGGAGCTTCCATTGAATTTCCAGTATCCACATCAACTAATATATGCCTGTAAATTACTGTAACACCTTTACTGGACAAGTTGATTTATTAAGTAAAATAAAAATGTGCTATAATTTATTGTGTTTTATTTCTAAATGCCTACATTGTTTTATAAAACGATGATCCCTTTCCATTTGTATTACAATAACTGACTGGATAATTTGAACTCCTTTTGTGTCTCAATATAACTAGTTCCTGGGGAAATTATATCAATGTTACTTTTAATCTTTTATTGAGGTCTGTGAAAATACATATCATCTCTGAGAGAAAAAGTTAAAAATGATAGAAACCCCTGTAAAAATGAGAATAAATGCAAAGATTCAAAGATTTCCCTAGAGACAAATGCCTGTATAGGTTGCTAGGAGACTATTTCTCAGGACCACAGCAAAATGTCAGGTGGGGTGGGGATTTAATTTTTAAATCAAGACCCTCCATGGGGTCAAATGTGATCCACATTTAGCAGCATTTATTGATTCCCAGAAAAACCAAACAAATTTCTAGAGAAAAGCAACCCAAAAAAATAGAATTTCTACAAGTTAGAAGCAGTAAAATACAAATGTGTTACCTTACTATCAGTGAGAATTAACTGAAGCAATATTCAACAAATTTAGACTCTTACCAACTTCAGGCATTGGAATAAATAGTAGGGATTAGCAATTAAATAATAGGGACTAACAATTAAATAAAAAGCATGAATCAACATACTATACCATATAATTTTTTTTTTCCAGAACTGGAGATTGAACTCAGGACCTTGTGCTTGCCAATGAAGCGCTTATTCTACTGAGCTATCTTCTTGGAATCACCATAGAATTCTTGAGAAATAACTGAGTATATTTTTTTAGAAATAAAACATTTATTGGGCTGGGGAGATGGCTCAGTAGGATAAGCGCTTGACTGGCAAACGCAAGGATCTGAGTTCAATCTCCAGTTCCGCAAAAAAAAAACCAAACAAAAACAAAACAAACAAACAAAACAAAACAAAACAAAACAAAAACAAAACATTTATTGAGATGAAAAACTGTCAATAGCTTTAAGTTTAGAACAGACTAATAAAGTATTGAATTGTTATTAATATGTTTTTCTTCTGTCTTTTAGAGAAGGGTCTACAGGATATTCAGGGTCTCCCTACCAGATTGGACTCTTAGTGATTCACCTGTTTACAGCCTCCCAAGAGCTGGGATTACAGGTGCATGCCACTATGCCCAGTCTCAATTGCCTTCTCAAGTTAAGGGAGAAAAACAGTTGGCAATATGACAGAAATCTGAGAAATACTCATTGGAATAAGTGAATCATTTTGTTTAACATGACATTGATGTTTAATAATATTAATATTTTTGCAACATTTATTGGAATACTGTAATTGCTTTCACTACTCTATGTTCTGGATACTTTGCAACATATTCAAGAATGCATAATTAAGGCACTTTTATTGCTGCACATTTCTCTATGTTTTAGCTCATGTGTAAATCTTATAACCACAACTAAAAAACAGTTTAAACAGCAATTCAAACACACTGCAGAAACTCCTCCTACTGCTACATATTGGAAGCTTTGACCTACTCTTTATCCTTGTATTTTTTTTCCTTTACCAGCACATCATATCCATTAAATTGTACGTGGTAGAGCCTTTCAAGAGGGCATGTTTTCTTTCACATGACTGCAGTATTCATCCAAATGGTGTGTATTAATAACTTGCTCCTCTTCAATGCTATGTAGTCTCTAACCCATATGTAGACACCATGGTATATTTACTCTATGCACCTATTAGCGAACATTTGGGTTTTCCATGTGGACTAGACATGAATAATTCTGCTCTAAACATTTGCATGTGGAATTTTATGTATGTGTGGACACTTACAAATGGAATTGCTGGGTCTTTAGCATGAAATAACATTGAACTTCATAAAAATCTACCATCTGGGTTCCAGAATTATGAACCTACTTGACTCTGGAACCCATGATTTGAGCAGTTCTGGTGTTGCACAGAAAATATAGTTGTCCATATTTTTCTACTTGACCATGCTAGCAGACTCATTATAACATCTTGCTGTAGTGTTAGTTGAAATTTCCCTAACAAGTACTTGTGTTGAACATCTTTCCATGTGTTTATTATCTATATCTTCTTTGGTAAAGGAAATTTCAGACATTCTATTGGATTTTTTTCTTTTTTGAGTTGTGATAGCTCTTTGAAAACTCTAGATACAGGTCAATCAATGAATGTCTAACTTAATAATTTCTCCTATTATATGATATTATTATCAGTCTTTTAATGGTATGTTTTTAAAGTAAATTTTGAATATTGATGGAAATTAATTCATCATTTTCATTATATACATCAAGCTTTTGATGTTATATAAACACTTTTAACCTAAAACAGTATGATAACATCTTCTATGTGTTATCCTTTATGCTGAGGAGTTCATGCTTCATATTTAGATCTATTATCTATTTTGAGTTAATATTTAGTGAAGTGTAAGTTTCAGCTTGGAGTTCATTTTTTTATTTAATATCAATTAAATTTGGTACTTTGGCAGACACTAAGTGGCTTAGGGATTTGGCTGAGCTGCATACAGGTGCAGAGCTTTATGTTAATGCCTGGTCCCATAATTTGAGAACTTAGGCAGACCCTCAGCAGCACTCAGATTCTGGGAAGCTGCAACCCATGGTCCCAGCATGTAGGTGAGCTGGCAGTGCTGGATTCCAGTGAAACCATCTGAAAACATAGGAGGATGTCAGGCTGCTGCAGGATCCTGGTGAATCCAGTCCATGCCCACCACCTGCACAGAAGCATTGTTGAGTATTGGAAGGTAGCCCACACCAGTAGTGAGAACCTTGGTGAGCCCTACCAAGGCCCTTCCCTACAGTAGCTGGAAACTTACTGATCTGTGCTTCACTGCTGTCCCCAAACTTCTGAACCTGATGATCTTTGGGAGCTTCAAAAATGCCAAAACATAGGACCAAAAGGCAATCTCAATACTGTAGACCACCCAGAATAAGCCCAAGCGACAAGA
>NDGM011199362.1:0-11385 GCA_002564305.1 Octomys mimax
CGCTGGTAGTGGTCTTCCTCCTTCAGGTACCACACTGGGGGCCAGCGGTGCCGCTCGAAGTACTCCTGGTTTTCTGGTGAGGAGAGGGCCAATGATGCCCCGCTGAGCTCCCCAATTACTCCGGCGCTGCTCTGGTCACTGCCCTCCCTCTGCATCCTCCCTCTCACCTCCCCACAGGGCCACGCTATGGCTAGGACCACGGCCGAGGGGGGCAGAAAGAGCCCTGCCTGCAGCCTCGCGGCTGGGCACGTGGCGCCCAGACCCTTTGCTCTGAGTCTGAGCCTCTCTGAGGCATGCTTCCCTCTGTGCCCAGGGGACCCAGAACACTGGCTGACCCAAGTCCTCTAAGCAATCATCCCACAAAGAGAATCCCCACCCTCCAATGCTGTGGGTCACGGCACATGCGAGGGACCCCTAAGTCCCTTCTGAGCATGCTCCCTCCCACGGCCCAGGAGAACTGGACAGATGGGGCCCTGCACAGTCTCACCTGCAGATTTCGATTTGATTTCCTTGCGGAACTTGGAACAAACACTGTTGTAGTTGGTGCAGATGTGGTGCAAGCACCAGGCAGCCAGCTGGTTGGCATTGTGAAACTGCAGAAAAGCGACCGAAAGCAAGTCAGGCTCTAGTTTCTAAAATGAGACTACAGAGAAACAGGAAGCCACTGTAGGGTGATAAGCAGCACAGGGCAACAGAATCCGTTCAGGAAGGCTCTTGTTTGACCTCAGTGTTTTAACTTTGGCCATGGCTCCGATGCCAGCCAAGCGCAATATCTGATACACAGTTTTGCAACCCCCTCCACCATGATAGTCATGCCCAAAATAATCACTATGTCGCATGGAGAATTTCAAGCATGCTCTGCCCTCCCTCCTGTGCCACCTGGCCCTCAAGCGATAAGCAGCTATGCCCCCTGGAAGCACCAGCGAGAGCAGAGAGCAGCGATGCCATCTCCGTCTAAGGAAGCCACTGCAATGGAATACTCTGTGTCACATGTCAGCTCAGCTTGCTGGGGCCACAGATCCAAGAGAGAAAGAGGAGCCTGTGAAACACACGACTGTCCTGCACCTGTCCTTTGCTTACATAACAAGGGCAGGCAGAGTGGCAGGGTGGGAGGGACCCAAGGGCCCCTCTCTCTCCTGAGCAGAGCCATGGGAGGCTGCTATGACCCAAACGGATGGGTGCGCAGAAGCTGACAGCCCCAGCTCTCCTGTCTTGTGAGGCCTAGCAGGGCACCCTAGGCCCTGCCCTTGCAGGCTGATGTTCCTTCAGCTGGGCCAGATAGCAGAAGCCCATGCATTCGTTCTCCAGTGGTGCATGCCTTCACTATGAGGGCCACTGCAAAGCCAGGGCCTCAGAGACAGCTCGTGAGGTTCGGGCAGTCCCAGTCTCAATCATACTGACAGTGTGAGGCTGGTACCTCCACTTCTGCTGGCTGTTGATTTATCTCTAGAAATAAGGTCGAGGCAGTGGAGCGCCGGGCCGTCTTTAACAGCTCGAAGGAAGCAGCTGTGTACATGTCCTATTCCGAACTCAGTAACTTCATGTTGTTAAAACTGGCTGTGGTGGGACCCATCACACCACAAAAACTGTAACTGCAACAGGGCGGGGTCCCATGTGGGATGCCTCCTGGGAGGGAAGACTTGGAACGCCCCATCCCAGCCTGTTTCTGCCGCAGCTTGTCAAGGCTTAGCAGAAACATTTCCTTGCAGGTCGGTGCATAGGCAGGGTGCAGGGACAGGCCAGGGTGGGAAAACAGAGCTGGGCGACGGACACTACAGCAAACATTAGCTCCAGTGCTTCGGTCCAGGTGAAACTCTGAGTCACTTCATGCTTTCTCTGGGTGGGACACTTACTGGACGGGGGGTATTTTAAATGATCTTAAATTTCAAGCTGTGGGTCCTGAGTTTTGATGGGGCCTTGCTGGTTCCCTTCTGTCCTTAGCTGTCAGTGCAATCACTCATTAGCTTGCTTTTCACACTGGATTTCAATAACCTGTTACTGTCTCTGTTTCTTTTACCTGCCTAGGATTTCTCCCAGGGGAACAAATGGATTGTGTGTGTGTGCCCTCAGCCTAGGGCAGGGCCTGGTATGTGGGGAGAAAAGAACAAATACTGGCTGAACGTTGGATCAAACTCCTCCTTACCTTCTTCCCTGTGGGCCCAGGCCGGCCTAGCCTCTGCCACCTTCCACTTCCTGAAAACACCTCCTTACTGGGGCTGAGAAATACCTATTTAAACTACTTGTCCTAAGATGCAGTAAGCCCCTGTCGTGACTGAGAAAGCAAACTTAATGGGCAGAAAGAAAGATTACAGAAGTAGCTCTTCACTGCTCCAGACTGGAAGCTTGCTGTTTGCTAGTCTCCGCCAGCGTCTAGATCACCCTGTGCGCCTGCACTCCGAGACACTGCCCTTTCTTTTGGCTCTTCCTTGAACTTGCCTCCTTGTTGACTTCCACAATAATCTGTGAGGCTGGGAGGGTGTGAGCTACCCTCTGAAGAAGAAACTGAAGGGGAAGTTAGCTTTGTGTCCTGAGGACGCTATGTGGTGACAAAGCTGAAGCTGGACCTTTGCCCTTCTCTAGAAGACTGTGACCACGGATTCAAAGTATAGATACTGCTATCAACAAATGACTGATTTTAGAAAACTCCAGGAGAGCTTCGGTGAGCCACGGGGTATCGCAGGGCTACACGGCATCTAGACACTAACCCTGGCCAGTACATGTCCTGGGGTTCCAGGAAGGAAGACAGCCATATTGCTCCTGCTCCTGCTTCTGCGGCTCTTGGGCCTGGAGGCCAGTGCCTCAGGGGAAAGGGACTGGTGTGGGGGGAGGGTCCCTGTTTGCTCCAGGGAAGCCCAGCAGGCTGAATAGTGCTGGGAATGGTGAACGCTCTGGTCCTCTCAGTGAATGTTGTGACTTGGGGGTGACACTTTATGTAGACAGATGCCAAGGAGAACACTTTATCGGCTCAAATGAACTGACTGAACACACCAAAGAGGTAAGTGACAGCAAATTGACAAACCTGGGCCAGTTCCAAGTAGGACAGCACTTCCCCGTCGATGCTCACGCCACTCGCAGCAGCCCTGGTCAGCTCCTGCACCGCATGCTGCTCTGGGAAGAGAGGGAAGGAGAACGTTACACTGTGCTTTGTGGGCCAACCCAGCAAGCCCAGCCTGCGGGAGCTGGGCTGGGCAGGTTAGGAGGGGAAGTGTAGGACCCAGCTGGGAGCAGCCATGGGAACTGAACCCAGGGTCCACTTCCATGGCTGGCCTTTCTGTACACAGAATTTGGTTTTCCAACCCCTGCAATAAGCCTGCGCTTCTGAGTGAGTCAGGATCCTTCTGAGCTGCCCTCCACTGTCCAGGACAGCGACCATGCGCCGCGTGGGGCTACAGAAACTTCAATGAACTCAAATATGGTGAAAAGCTCCACTCCTCAGTGGCACTGACATCAAAAGGTGCCACCACCCCGGTGCCTACTGCGTTGCACACCGCTGGCAGCTCTGTGGGCAGGGTAGCTTTCCCCAGCACCACGCCCTGGACTCCAGGGGGCGTGTGCCTGCTTGCTTTTTCATGCACTGTGCTCTAAGCCTGGCAAGGAAGAGATTGCATGACAGACCAATAAGACGATGTGGAGAACAGGAAGTGCGAATGCACACAGCTGTCTCAGCAGCTACAACTGGGCAGACTGATCTCTTGGAGTAGAAAGACAGGCAGAACTTCAGTCAGAAGTTCAGCACATGGCTGGTGGAGGAGCAATCTTCACCTGTGCATGCGCCTCTTTGCACTTCAAGGCTGAGCTAACTGCTTTCTGTCTCCTGCCTCTGGGAGCTATGTGCGAGGACTGGCCCGCAAGTTCTAGCTCCACACGCATTGCCTCTAGCACCGTGCTTGTTCTTCTGATCCAGCAACGAGTACAGCTCATTTTATTGTGCTTCACTTGTTTACTTTGCAAATGTGTATGTGTGTGTGTGTGTGTGTGTGTGTATGTGTGTGACACTGAAGGTGTGGGTAGCCCTGTGTCGAGCAAGTCCACTGATGCCAGTTCCCCAACGGCACATGCTCACTCAGCATCGTGGTCACACTTTAGCATTTCTCTCCGTACTTCTAACTTTCCCATCAGTCAGGTGCATATTACGGGGTGCTGTGGCCAGTGACTGCTGGGGCTACTGCTGCAGCTGCTGTCGCGTGCCAGGAGCCACATCCCTGAACAGTAAGTGCGCATGTGCTCTGGCTGCTCCGCTGGCCAGCTGGTCTTCAGCGCCCTCCTTCTCCATGGGCCTCCCCGCCCCCTATGACACTAAGATATGGAACTCAGGCCAATGAATAAGCCTACCACTGCCTGGCTGCAATAAGCCCACCACTGCCTCCTTTTACCACTCAAGTGAAAGGAGGAATTGCATCTAAAAAGCTAGAAAAGGTTCAGCTTAGTGAGGACTGGATGTCAAAACCCAGGGCACACCACAGCTCAGCTTCTTGCACTGAACAATCAAGCTGATATTACAAGCGGGAAGTTCTTAAAAGACATTAAAAGCACTGCTCTAGTGAACACCTGAAGGCTGAAAAAGACAGACTACCTCCTTGCTGGTCTAGAGTTCTAGCGGCCTGCACTGAGGCTCACTCCAGCTACAACAGCCCCTAAGCCAAAGCCTAACCCAGCACAAGACCCTAGCTTTCTTTAGATCAGTGCAGGGTGAGGGAGGTGAGGCTGCTGCACAGGAAAACCCAGAAGCTCACAGAGAACGGGTTATGAGGCTTACGGAGGAAAGCTGGCTCCAAGACACGAAGGCAAGGGGAAGCAGCGAGGCTGATGGAGAAGCCACAGCAAGTTCTCTGGATGTGGCCACAGCTTCTGCTGAAGGGGCTGCACTCAAAACCAGACTCGGCATCCACAGAGCCGCCTGGCATAGGAGGACACCAGCGGGACTTCCACAGCTGCCGAGGAGATGCCACTGCCTGGCTGCAAGGCGTCAAGGGACCGGGTGGCTCTGTCATTTGGGGCTAAGGCAGCCAGTGACTCTAGGTTGAAGCCAGTCTTTCTGTAATTACTATTGTAAAAGTCCCAGGGCCCTGCGAAACTACTCTAAATCTGCTCTACCCTTTGTCTACAAGAAGGGCTGGGGGACAGTGCATGTGTCTTCAAGACTGTGTGCTGAGCACTGGGAGCTCACGGTTGAGATGCACGCGCAGAAGAAAAGTCAGAAACCTCGGAAAATACTACTGCTCATTGGAAATGCACCTGGCCACCTATGGGCTCTCATGGGGATGTGAGGTAGCTCACAGATTAAGCAATAATTTCTACTACAGGAGGTCATCCTCTCATGGAGCTAGGAAAAATAAATGGAAAACTTTTCTGAAAGAATCTGCCATTTGAGATGGCATTAAAGACATTTGTGGCTGGGTATGACGGCACATACCTGCAGTCCCAGCTACTCAGGAGGACTGCCAAGTTCATACCAGCCTGAGAAATTCAGCAAAACCCTTTCTTAAAAATTAAGCTGGAGAGGTAACACAGCAGCAGAGCTCTTTGGGTCTGCAAAAATAACAACCAAACTCTTGTGATCTGTGGGAGGACCATACTATCTAGTAATTCAGAAGGCTTCTAAAGTGGCACATAGCTGTCATCCCAGCACTTGGGAGGCGGACACAGGAGGATCACCATGAGTTTGAGGCCAACGTGGACTGTACAGTAAGTTTAAGCACAGCCTAAACTACGAAGGAAGACTGTCTCAAAAAACAAAACAAAAATTACAGATACACGAAGTTGATCCTACAGATGTGGTAGAGCCCCACTGAGAAGTGTGGGAACTTCCACAAGAGCTGCAGCCTGCAGGTGTGGCAGCGCTGCTGCAATCCCACAAGACTTCAACGAGCTGCTTCTTACAGAGACCGAAGAAAGTGGGGTCTTAAAATACCAACTATTCCTGGACAATGAAGTACATAGCAGTAAAACCAACAAGGGGGATTGAGATTACCGTAAACACTTAGTGACCACAGGAGCAGCGCTTGGGAAGGTGGGCTTCAGAACACTGTGGGCACAACCTACTGAGGAGCTCACAGGTGACAGCATAAGCGCTGGTGAAAGGCAAGCTCGCACAGCCACCAAACTTCACTGTCACCCTCTTCTGAGAAAGTGGCGGCACCACTCCACCAGCCTTCACCAGCGAGGCGAGACCGCTCACCAGCAAAGAGAGTACAGCCAGAGGCCTCGCCCACTGCATTTTTAAATTAAAGATGCACCAACATTTCCACTGGCAGAATGGTATTTCGGACTTGGCAGGCTACAACATAGGCTCAGCTACCTTCACTAGCTGCTGGCACACCCAAAGGTCACATGACGCACTCTTTATGCCATGTGCTCACTGCAGTGGCTGCAAGGAGCCCGCCACAGCCACGGTGCGCTGTGGTCTGCACGGTGTAGGCTGCACCTTCCCACTGTGGTTCCGCCTTCCTGCCAGCCTGGCCTGCTTCCGCTCTGCACAGCAGGTGGAACTGGGTGCACTTAGGCACAGCCCTGCTCCCCCAGAGAAGTCATCTAGAGGCCCTTAGACTCCAAGTAATGGTGACATTTCTTAACACTTATTTAACAATGCCTTGCAATGTGTTCTCATTTCAGAAATTGAACTTTAGTCTCTACAAAGATGTTCTGAACAGTCTCCCTTAAGTAGTATGCACCAAATACTACAAATGATTAGAGGCCTTCTTAGAAATCTGTATTTTAAATAATCACAAGAGCAATAATAGCTTTTTTTGAGGCAAAGTCTCACCATGCAGTTCATTCTGGCCTTGAACTCACTCTGTAGCCCAGACTGGCCTCGAACTGGCAGCAATCCTCCCACCTCGGTGCGCTGAGTGATGGGATGACAGGCCCGCGCCACCACGCCCAGCTCAGCTGTAACAGCATGTGGTAACAGTGCTCCATGCACACACATGTCTATAACTCACACAAGCAGCTTTCCTTAGGTTAGTTAAATCTTCACCAGAAAAATTAATTTCATGCTGCTCATTTCTGGACTTACCATTTACATAAAAATGGTACCTGCCCCAGGACTGATTGCAAACCTTGTTTCACAGGTTTGTCTCCCAATTACTTTTCATTGTATAAAAACGTTATTTTCAAAGGATAAATACTTGTAAAATCTGTGGAGAGTTATATTTGAGCTCTTCTTTATGAAAAATTAATTTTCCACCACAGCCTCATAGAGTTAGTATTTTAAAAGGGGTACAGCGGCCCCTCACTTATTGTGGAGGTCATATTCCAGTTACTCTGCGGTAAGTGAAAATCAGTGAAGTAGCGATGTTACACTTATTTTAGTATTTATATATACTTTAAGGCTTTATAAACCCTCCCCACACTCTTTTTTTTTTAAATTTTATTTATTTATGTGTGTGTGTGTGTGTGTGTGTATGTGTATGTGTGTGTGTGGCCAGCTCAGCCCACCAGGGGGCGGGGCTGGCTGGGGGATTGAACCGCAGTCCCTGTGCTCTGCTAGGCTTGCTCTAAGTAGGTGCTTTAGACCACTGAGCCATCTCACCAGCCCCCACACTCTTATAAGTCTTCTCCACACTTTAAAGATCTTCTATGTTCTTAGCCATTTTCTAAACTCGTAAACCTATGTAATTTTAACAATATACATATATTGTACAGTACTGCAAAATCCCAGGATATAGAGAAAAATCCACAATAAATAATTTAGATTAATATTTTTTTAAAACCTGTCAACATTGACTGGGAAACAGTGACAGAACACTGTACACACATTGCAATTCATGATTTCAGGTATGTTCGTTAAAAATAGTTCAGAAATCTAATAATAATGCTTTGACTCTCTTTCTTTTCACTTGGGGGAGAAATAGGGTGGAGAAAGGCCTTTGATCTCCAGTTGGGTGGTTTCAAGTAGAAGAAACCTGAGGATGGACGGACCGGTGTGACGGCACAGGCCCGAAACCTGGGAGGCTGAGGCAGGAAGACGCAAGGTTGGGCCAGCACAGAGAACTTATTGAGATCCTGTCTCACAATAAAAAAATAAAAAGGGGGAGGATCTAACTCAGTGTGAAGTCTCTGCATTCAACTCCCAGTACTATAAAACAAAACCCAAGAAAGAACTTGGGAGGACAGAAGCATTAATCTTTTAGCCATTACAAGAAAGTGTATTTAGGGCGGCTGCTTTGCTCACCCGCTCACTTTTATTCTATTATGATTATTATTGACAGGGTCTCCCTGTGTAGTTCAGGCTGGTCTCAAGCTCATGGCAATCCGCCCGTGTGCTAGGATTACAGTGCACACCACCATGCCTGGGTAATTATTTAGTACATACTTATGGAGACTCTAACAGCTCACACACCTTCCCATGTGCGTGGGAGAGGCCTGTGCCCAAGATGGTCCCTGCTCTCCCGGTTCCTCGGAATGCCAATGCTAAGCACTTGAACTGTGGCTGAGCCCTCCGATGAATAAAGCAGCAGGTTCAAATGTTTAAAGATGGGTATTTGAAATGTGTGCATTTGAACACAGGAGCTGGCTTCAGCACAGCAACTGCACAAATCAAGAAATGAAGGATAAAGTTTTTGAAGTGAAGCCAAATCTTTTTTCCCCCAAAATGAACTTGACGATGTCAGAATGTTTTCTCAAATAGCTTTAAGAAAACCACTTACATAATGCCTACTACGTGCCAGACAGTGTTCTAAGGACTTCATGTATTCTAGCTCATTTAACTCTCATAGCCACTCTGTGGTAGACAATACTACTCCCATTTTAAGGAGCGAGACAGCTGTGATATAGAGTTTGGGTTACACAAGGATGGGGCACGCAGCCCGTGAGTGCAGGCTGGAAGGTAGTCTGGCCCTGAGGTGCGCCCTGCACCACTGCATCACCGTCCCTCCTGCACACGGGGCCGGTGTGCACGTTCTGGGGAGAACAGTTTCATTTCCCATTCTGTGGTCCACAAGTGACTTAGTGGCACAGACGTGAGCCTTTCGGGCAGGGCATTGGCATCATTTGTCCGCATCACCTAGCAGGGCCTGCCACAGAACAGGCGTGTAATACACAGAACAGCCATGTAATACTTGCTGAACTGCATGGGATCCTCTAATGCACATGATCAGCTCTTAGTACCCTAAGGGACACAGCTCTGTTTGGGCAGCGATAGAAAAGTTTTACTGCCTGGAAGTCCTGCTGTGGTTTCAGTGTGACTTTGATAAACAGGGCAGGTGCAGCACCGCACCCAGTCATCAGCTTACCTGCAAGCGCCACCAGGTGTGGGAGGCAGAATCTGTTGGCCAAGGCGATGAGCTCCAGTGGGTCCAAGTCCAAGTTGGGTGACAGCTGCTTAGTGTAGAGATAATCCAACACTGCTTGCATTGATGTCTTGTTTATGTTGGGGAGATGCACCTGAAACATTACAGGCAGTGCTGAGCTCTGCAGGGAAAGGCAGGCAGCAGGCCTGTTTTCAGGTCACACTACTTATAGTCCCAAGGGTCTGACTGGATACAGCTGAGACCCGGACACCTGCTTTGAGGCTGTGCATAGACATGGCTCAGTACTTAGGGCTTCAACATAATGGCATGATTTGTAGGTGACAAGAGCGGAGCTGCCTGACAAAACCTGATTTGGAAGTTTTCCATGGCCTTTTGGACATGTAAAGTAGACAAATGGGCTGTAAACCTATGGTGATGTTATGGGCCCCCCTGCCCAGTACCTGATAATACTCTGCTGTGGAGAAAGAAGTCTCCGAGCAGCAGGACAGGTGTGGGGGGAGCTGTAACCATCCCCTTGTGGACACCACCAGTTGTGGTGTCGCCCCAACTTAAAATGGCCCAGTGAGCAGCCTGATTCGGCTTGCACTACGCTCAGGGCATTGCCTTTTCCCATAGCCACATGGATCCTGAACTATTGGCTCAAGTTTGTATCTCGAGGCAGCCTGGCCTGGGAAATCTGGGCATGGAAACTGTCTCTGTATAATTCTCCCAGGCACCCTCCTGGTGCCTGGACTATTTCTGATATAAATCCATGCTGGAATCTGCTAATGAGCCCGAGACCACCCGGGAGCTTCACTGCCTGGGGTGGCCAGGGTGAACAGGATGGAAGGATGTGCTGGCAGCTATGCTTCAAGCTAAGTCTTTAACACCATAAAGCAGAGCCTGGAAGAATACAGAATGGCCCACTTGTTTTCCCACGGAAATGCTGATTATAAAAATTAACCTACGCATCAGACACTGTGCTAAGTTTTCCATATGCGTCATCTAATTTGGTCACTAAATACACCCAGGAGGAAGAGGCTATTATCTTCTTATTTTACATTTAAGGAAACTGAGGGTTAGGGAGATCAAGTCTCATGTCGGAGGTCAAGGAGCTGGGAAGCAGTGATGAGGATTAAAGTCCGGGGAGCATAATTCCAAAATCTGTGCTTTGCATTGTGGTTCAGTAGTGGGGGCCCTTAATGGAGGGCGAAAAGGTTAGGTTGTGGCACAAGAAAGCATCATGTCTCACTAACAGCGTCTAAGAATTAGGTTTGTAATTTGAAAGGATAAAAGTTGTAAATACCTTAATTCTGGTTCTTAACAGACCTGTATATAGGATATAAAGATACAAATCTACACATTACATACATTTACCTAAATATGATATTTATATATTATATGGTCATACATCTTCAATGTATAGTGCACATACATGAAACCACATAATCACGTCCATCTATGTACACGGACAGAGAAGAGACCCTCCTCTTCTACAAGGCCCTCATAGCCTGTGCTTCCAGGATCCAGTTATAGTCACCTTCTCTGTCCCTCTCCTGGACAGTCACTAGTTACCTCAGACAGCGGACATACTTTAGGATGGGCAAAGCCATTCTTCACTGTATCACAGGGAAAGCCCAGACAAACTTTTAGAAATATCAAGAAATATGCAGCCCCCCTTTAGACCCATCCAGGGAAAATACGATCCCAGAAATAAGATGCATGGGTTGTTACCACAGGGCATTTGTTAAGAGTGATTAATTTCACATTTTTACTACAACTTGTAAAACAGAAAGAATTTGATAGACGAGATGATCATGATACCACTTTTTAAAAATGATGGCGTGCTGAATCATCTGTAGTGTACAGATGTGGGAATGGTACTCTCTTAACTAGCTATATCTACATATAAATTAACTGCTATACTGTTTGCACGCTTACATACATGTACTGTATGCTATATACATACACTGAATTATGGATACATGAACTTGTTTCTGTGCAGATGAACACAGGGCATACGTCATTCTCGACAGCAGTGCTTGGGTCAGTACCATTTTTCATACAACTGAAGAAAAAATTGTGGAAATTTGAGATACGAACCATTCTGTAGTAAAAGCATCCACATCTTAGAAAGCATGCGTGCTGTAAGGTG